>QQSS02177143.1:0-14816 GCA_003687565.2 Craspedacusta sowerbii
CAGCTTTGAAGTGGCGAATGAAAGGCGCTGAAAATCCATGCCCCAAGACATGTGGCCCACCCAGGAAAATTCACTTTCCTTCTCATGCTCACTCGATGCGAGTCTCCAGGCGGTTTATGCCACCCAAAATCGCCTTGCTGTTTCCTTGAATATTAATGGGTATTCGGCTTTTGCTCGCCAATGCGGTAATAAGTCCGGGTATTCGTCTCGATTTCTAAAGTCCGGGTATTCGTGACCGATTTCCCAATAAGGGAATCACGCAGAACCGCGGGACTATCACAGGGATGTAAACAAAGTTTTTGCCAGCAGCACGCTTAATCGCATTTCCAGTATGGCAGACAATCAGAGACGTATCTGAATTTGGTTTACCCACGATTATTCATCTGAGCATATCCTAATTCACTTACGTGGAAGTGCTACTATTCGAACGATGGTTATTGTTCTGTGATAACTCTTACTATCACTACGTGAATGCATCCATAGCTGGCAATCGAATTACGAACGTGCAGTTTAGCGTAGGATCAGGGTTCGAAAACATGAAAAACACAAATGGGGAATCTAGTCTTTTAGGTTCGTCAGGTGGATTGAGCCTGACCATAAGCGAGGCAGCAACCGAGTGGAAAAATATGGCAGCGGGAGACAAGGAGGTATACAAGCGTAAAGCGCAGGATAGAAATTGCGTGCATGTTGACGGCATGAGATGAGCTCAGCAAAGACGAGCGCTTCACATGCTTAAATTCAAAGCTGAAGCACAGGTATGGAACGCTTCACTAAGCGGACAATACTAGAATAACCAACCTCGAGCATCCTTTCACAGTAAAAGTCACTCTGAACATTGTAAACGTCCTCAATCAATGATGACAACAACTAACCTCGAGAATCCGTTAACGGTAAAAGTTATTCTGAACATTGTAAACGTCTTCTATATTCACAAAGCACTGCCCCCGCTCCAGCACGACTGCTTCGAAGGTTTTCAACTGCTGACGCCATGTTCAACATATACGATTTAAGGTCATGAAGAGACGGTTCGATATAATTCCACCATCTACAAAATTTGGTTTACCATCTGACAAGTAACTGCAACGCTCACAATATAAAAGCAACAATAGTGTAATACATGCGGTAATAATAATGGCTTTAATGACAACAGTAGCTAGAGTAGTAAATCACCCGATGAATCCTAAGAAACGATGCCGTGCGCAACCAGCTGAATATTGCACCCCGTTGACTGATACGCATAAATGCAACCAAACACGAATACAAGAGGCACTATGCGCTAAACAGCACCAAGACAGAGATACAGACTAAATTATACCTGCAAGATTATACAACCAAGTGCATGCACATTTTTTTTCGTTCACACAAGCCTATGCTTACCTGAATATTTCTTTTTTAAACCAATATGCCTCGAATATTTGTGGCATATGCACTTTGCAGTAGCTTCCTGAAAATGAAAGCAAAGGAAAAAATGAACGCATGACGAGCACTGCGAGGACAAGCAAGAAGAGTCTAATACAGAAATAGCGTCAGCGCCATGATGGAGATTTGTTTGCAGTAAGAATCTATAAAAGTGGTGCATCTAAAACCAAGCACATATGCTTAATTGAGAGCGTAATAGTCTGTCAACATCGCACATAACGCTCCTGCCAGGATACTAAAAGAATTAAGGTACATACTTGGAACCACCTTACAGTAACTTGGGATGAACGCGAGTATAAGCCAAGCGTAAAAATTGATGAAGTAAAACTGCATTAAATGTCAAACTACGAAACAATTCAAAGCTGACCTGATTTCTTGTTTCTCTTTGGTAACGCTTAGCTGGTCATGCAGCCTCTGCTTCCAGTCATATATAATCGCCTCGTCGCGAGGTACTGCCAATGAAAATAAACAAGGGCATGTTATCCCCATACACGAAATGCTTCCTATGAAATCCCAACATTAACATGATGCCAAAAGAAAATGGACACAAGCAAACTGAGTAGACAAACTTAAACATGAACAAGAACAAACACGTGAAGAACAATACAGTAAGTATCCAATGAATATTCAAAGACCTACCTGAAACAAAAGCTTCCTCAGGGCAGTAGCTAGCACCCTTTGTGTGACTAATCGAGGAAACTAGGCGCTCCGCTAAAGTAATAGTAAAGATATGAAGAAGATATACTAATTTACTTACGTCTTGACAGCTGCTCCATACTCTTTCTCCATTGAAATGGTGTATAATAATTATTCATACCCAATAGAGGCATTTTTCTCTGACAATCCCTCGCCACAACAACAAAAATAATGATTATATTTTAGATTATTTTACGTTGTGCACAAAATCTGCTGTAAACTTCTTATACTGTACCATAACATACTTCAATAAAAAGAACTAAAACAAAATAAGAAATAAGACATCACAGAAAAATAAATTATAAATAATAAAATAAATATAAATAAAATATAATAAATAATAACTACTTTGTGCAGATGTTTCAAGGATAGCAACTTTAATTTGGTGTTGGCAGGGAAGCTACAAGGAGGTACACAAAACTATTTCTTGACAGCCAAAAGAACACTTACCTTAATTCTTGCAGCAAGTCAATCAGTGAGTAGGAAAGCTTATCATGGATAAGGGACTTGCAAAATGCAGTACATTCCCTTTAAAAGAGAAATGTCATGTTGACAACTATTCCCCCCAAGAAACATATTATATTATTCCAGCTGAATCCAGTGACAAGAAGATGAAAAAGCCGTAAATATGTCCATAAAATTACAGAAAATAACTTACACAAAAATCAGTAAATTGGTATTAGTAAAATGAGGCAGCTTCAAAGGTTAATCAAACAAAGGGATTGGCATAACATGTCAAAAGCTTGTACCCACAATACAATTCAGACATTTACTATGAGACAACTTTCATTGCAATGCAGAACCTGAAATACCCTTCTCCTGCGGAAAGATTCATAAACCTGGACATCCATGCCTGCATGCTCAAACAAATATGCCTGTTATATCTAGTTCGGGGTTTTTAATTTTGAATTGCATCTTGTCACTCACTTGAAAACTACTGCATTCCATTCCAGGAAGAAAGAGCATTCAAAATTTACAACAAAAAGCTGATGCATGGAACTAGCAAACCATCAAATTCATAATTTGAGTTGCAAACATACGACACTTTACAGGAATAACCTCTACTAATATCAGTAGTGGGTTATCAATGTTCTTGGTAAGACAAACTTGAGCAACTTCGTGAAATAACTCACAATGAACTCCAGTGCTCTTTTTCTATTGAACTTGCTTGAGAGAACTTACAGATAGCGAAGTCCTTATGATTCTGGTACCCATATAAGCATAGTGTAATATGAGAGACATACCTGCTCAAATGATCCTCTGCCATCATCATAATTTTGTGTGAAATTAAGCCCAGCTTCATCAAAGAAGAAGAACTTTAAATCCCAAGACAGGCCAATGCCAGCAACACCGTGGACTTTCATCTGCATTAGCGGCAACAGCGAGTTGCATATCCACCTACATAAATGAAGATAAAACTAAACCATTTGGCAAAGTCTCGTGAATACAGCAAGGAAAGATCGAAGCAGCTCCCAAAATCCTGCAGTTTAACACAAAAAGGTTCAACAGTAAATGTTGAATTACCTTGGGTCGATGACCCCAACATTTTCTCTGTGCATAAAAATCTGCAACCTCTTTTCCTGAAGCCTGATGAAGGCTTACGACACACAAATCAAATAAAAGAACCCCTGGCCCTGGCCTTGCTCAGCATAAATTGTGTTAAAATGAGAAACATCGATTTATAATCATAAATATAATCACGCAAAATAGTATAAGCTCTTGCCATGCTAATTATCAAGACTATCATGATCTGAGTGATATGGTGACTAGCCAAACTCAAGAGGATAGTCAAACTCTGCAAGCAGAGCAGGTTCAACTATTACAATGTTAGAAATAAACTTGTGGATGTCATCGCTACAAGTAAGTAAAGCACCCACAATAATAATAGATATAGTAAATCTGTCATACTTCCTAAAATAAACAACACAAAGCAAGGTGCAGAAAAATATATCGAAATAGTTTCTTATGATACCTATACAAACAAGAATGATGCAGGGCTGCCATACATAAAAGAATCAGAACAAACAACTATGAAAACCTGAGCCTACATTTTAGCTTCATGGAATGTAAAGAGACCTGCACAGGTGCCTCTTCACACAACGGCTGGGCCAGAAAAAAGCGGACTCACTACAACAATCAAAGCCAATCATGCAATCATGACATACCTCATGACAATCTTTTAATTGCTTCACTAGTACATCACTTAACGGACGGGTATCTGACGAAAATTACAACGACAAAACATTCGAGGTCTAAGGTGACCCGAGGTAACGAACAACAGCTTAATCTTGCAACGCTTTTTCTTCGCTGTCCGAAACCAACCGTATCAAATTTGGATGCTCTTAAACCCGTGGAAGTATGGCGCATGCGCTTACCGGATAGACGTTCATAGCGATTATGATACCAGCCTCTACATGTATGTTGGGATTGACGAGAGTATATGTTGTGACTGGTATTAGAACCGGATGAGGTTCAGACATGATACTTGGACTTAACTAATGTGCGCTTAAAACGACGCTAGGCAGAATTGGGATAGCTGAATTCTGGCAAGGAACGTGTGTCCTGTATCGTTTTGGCATGATTATCGTACATCGAATGATGACCCGCGCGAGAGCACGGCTGTGCATGGTCTGTGATTTGCTAGTATGATTTGAAGAAACCACCCCTTGTGAGGTACATGCTGCGTTAAGAAGCCTAGGCTAAGCTAACTGGTGAAATGGATGATTTCGTAGTAAACAGCCTGATGAGCCTATACATTTGAATGATTCGAGAAACTATCCTGAGTGAAATAATTTTTTTTTGCTTTTGAGACATAAGCTTATACAATATGAGACATTTATTGATAGGGAACTTGAAGGTGATGTAAGTTGTAAGAGTTAATTTACGTGGAATTATGTCTAAGAGTGGCTTGTAGGGTAAGGTTTGTCCCCGGTGGATATCAATTTACATTGAGTAATAAGTCGTGTGCAAACTGGAACTTTAATTGTTTAGGAAGTTTCTATGAATGCTCTTTGTTCCAAATTGATTTCCTACCATTGCAATTGCTAGAGGGGCAGTTATTGTAGAATACGATTTCCACTAAAACTTTCTTAATCCAACAACATTGGAAAGTAGTTAAGTTATTTTAAGAGAAAAATGACAGCAACTTTGAATGACTCAATTTACAAGGTTACTTTTATTGGGGCTGCGATTTAGGGTAGCCTTGGCCTCTGCAAGCAAAAAATAGATTAGAAGTATTCCTATAACTTTTGGAAAGTGCAGGGGTGAGATATTACGAGATATTGGCTTACAGCAATCTTAGTCCATGGGAAATTAAAAACATGTGAGCATTGCTCTACCCTGTAGAACAATATCTGGAGATGTAGTTGTTCCCTGTGTCATGTTGTCAGGCTCTTCCTATTTTCCGCTTTTTCTTAGGTCTGATACTTATTTCTTTTTATTCTGTTTCTTTAAATTGTTCTGTTTTTTTTTGGGAAGCTGATTTGAGCTGCATTGGAAGGATACCTGTGGCATGCATGGAAATCTGCTAGCTACCCTGCAGAATTTTAGTTTGTCAGAAAGCATTTACCTGGAGCATGCTTTTCTGCTTGTCCACACATTTTATTCCATATCAGCTAGCATTGTCTAATATATATTTTTGTATTATTTTTCAACCAATATTTTTATCTCTGAAAATGCTTTTGTCTTCTCTTTATGATAGATCATGAATTAGACTTGCATGTAGATGGGATTTAAAATGCCTCTCAGCAATATGCCTGCTTCTCAAATTGGATCATTAGTGAGTATTACAATTTGCAAATTATGGTAAGCTGTTGTAAATCTGAAGTTGATCCACATTGCTTTATTTTGTGTATCTGCTGATGTGCCTTTAATTGATATGAAGGTGCCCTAGTCGTATTATTGCCCTTGGCATTACCATGTATAGGGTTTATGTTAAAATCAGTAAAATGTGTTCATTCTGTCTTAACTCATGCTTAACTATTTTTTTCAGGCACAGAAAAATATCAGTTAAGCAGGCCATGATTCAAATTGGAAACTTGCGAATGTCGAAGTTAGGGATAACAATAATTCTCTTGGTTTTTCTACTTGTCACTCTTCTGTTGTATCAGTCTTTGAAAGCACCATTCTTAGCCATTGATGGAAGCCCTGAAACCATCTGCTTAAAGCAGTTACTTGTAGCTGCTATACAAGTTGCAGAGAGAGGAGGGCAAGCTGTAAAAAAAGTAAAGCAAGAAAAACATATGCAAGTATGATCATAATTTGAATGCTCTTGTATCTTTTTTTTTTTGTATATGTAATTGTATGTAGAAAGGTGTGAGCAGCATGCAAAATTATTCGCAGTAATGTAGTTCGCTGCTGCTATGTTGTTTCTGATGATTGTTTTAATGCTGCTGTGGGATTTAAGTTGTCTTCTGGCTTTCCGAATTCCTGCTACAAATTTATTGATTGCCTAGTTAGCTGTGCTAATTGTAGCCTTCGATAATTTTTTTTCAGATTAAAAGTAAAGGAAAAACTTTAGAAGGGGTAAATGATCCAGTTACTCTGGGAGACATGCTGTCTCACAATGCTATGTACTTCAGTTTGCTCAAGATGTGGCCGAAACTGCACATTGTCTCAGAGGAGCATAATTCTAAAATTCCTGATACAAAAGATATAGAGTCTCTAGATCTGAATACAGAAGATATTGAGATGAAGCTGAGTAAGCTGTACTTTTTCAATAAAAATAAGTTATTTGTTTCAAATGAGCTTAATAAGGTGATTGGTTTATGTTTCATGATACGGTAGGCAGCCAATAATTGATGAAAAAAGATATTTGCCTCACTGTTGTATTGAATGGTGTATTGCTGTATTATATCATGTTGTAAAGGCCTTCTGGTTTGATAGCTTACTAAATTTTAACTGCATTCTAAGATTTTATTTTGCAGCCATTTCTGATTTAATTGCTTAAGTTATGTGCTGTCTTCTATTTAAGACTGTCTCCAAAATCATATACGTTATCACTGTGTATGGCGCCTTTGCAATAAGGTAATTCCTCAATAGCCTGGAAGGTCATCATTAAGAGCAGAACCCAGCTGTCTACACAAGAAGGCACCGCGAGTCTTGGTCTTGCGCACGAAGCCTGGAATATACTAGTCCCAGGCTGCTTTGTTTCAGAACCGTCTCGACGGATCTAAGATTGTGGTGGGCATCCTTGTCGATATGCATATGCTGAAGTGGCGAATGTTGTTATCCAGTTGTGTCCTGCAGTCTCGCGTAATAGATGTCCGCCGTGCCAGCTCTGCCTCAAATCCGCCATTACAGTCAATCAGACTTTAAAGGTCTTCACAATGTCCACGTTATTGCCAGCCACCTGTGCTTGTAGAGCAAAAGAGTCAATGTTGTTTGGAATTTCGTCATTCTCCAAGTGATTTTCAGACCGAACGGTCTGACTTCGTCTTGCATTATTGCTGGCAAACGGACAACAACCTCAAGCATTTTAGCTAGCTGTGCCACGTCGTCTGCATTATCCAGGTGTGTAAGAATTTCTCATCAAGAATATCTCCAGAAAACCCTCGCAGTGCGGAAAGCACTGTACGCTCAATCAGCCAATCCATAGGCGCTAGAAATAGAGATGCTGATATCATACGCCGCTTTTTACAGGGAACCAGCCACATAGATTCCCGTCCATACGGACCAAGCTGAGCGTGTCTTTGTAGAGCTTCGGAAGCAGGCTTATTATCTTTAGAGGGATGCCGAGGCTACGAAAGAGAGATCACAATGCATTTCGGTCAACCGAGTTAAATGCAGCTTTCAGGTCTACATAAGCAATCCAAAGGGGACGCTGATATTCTCTCCAACTCTGCAAAATTTAGTGTAACGCGCAAATTAGATCGATGGTAGAGTGATGGGGGATTAAATCCACTTTGTTCCTTACTTCTTGTTTCGACAAGCCTGCTCTTGCAAGCAGTATCTTTCAAGCAGTATATTAGCAAAGACTTTACCCGGGCAAGAGAGTAGAGCAATACCCCGGTATTATTTGCACTCATGCCTGCTTCCTTTTAATTTGTGGACAGGGAACATAATCCCTTCATTCCAGTCTTCTGGAAAGGTGCCCTTAGTCCAGCAAGCTTGGGTCGCGTCAGCCCATCGCTGGCGGTCTGCTTATAACTGCAACTTGCACTCGTTACCCAGTTGCTTGTATTCATCGATTCTTCCTGCCAGTCGACTTAACGCTTTCTGTCAATCAGATACGAAGCTTTGTCACTGATCCATTCTTTTGGTCTTTTTCCGTGGAGCAGCACTAGTAATATGAGGCTGCGCTATTTACAGAATCTTTGAAAGTCTGCTAATCTTTATTCTCGTAGTTTGACAGAGTAGAAAGCCGGTTACTTGTTTCTACTGCGTACTGGAGAGCTGGAGTGCCGGGTCAGACATCGGCTTACAGGCGTTGCGAGCAGAAGCCGCTGGCGTCTTGAGGATCGGACGGTGGAGTTAGACGGCCAGTGTTGCCAAAACAGGTCTGCCGGTCGGTATACGCGGCAGTTTTTTACCACCTTCCATCTAGTGCTGATAAGGATGAGGTCAATCTCCTTGCAGTTACTCCCATCCTTGGAGTACCAGGTGTCCTTATGAATGGAACGGCGTTCAAACCATGAGCCGGCAATACGGAGTCCTGCCCCAGCACAGAAGCTTAGCAGCCTCTCAGTGTTGTCATTAGGCGTTACACTTCCGTGAGGGCCCATTACCGATGCATGACCAACTCTTGGTGCCCGTGCCCTAAGTCTATCTCGATGGTGATGTTGGCTCCACTTTAGTACGCTTTGTACAGCTCAACCCACGATGAGCGATGCGTTACGGAAACTGTGGGTGGCTTCCTCACGCAGAATACTTTTCAAGTAGATTCCCCTAGGCAGAATACTTTTCAAGTAGATTCCCCTGGGCAGAATACTTGTCAAGTAGATTCCCAGGAGACCGCAGGGTAGACACATGGCTATTCCCTTTTAGAGACCCTTCCAGCGATGTGCCTCTCTGGGTGGATGAGCTTATTCAGTGGCGGCTCGAGCTCGCCACATCCCAGAGTCGTAATTGAACTTGTGAGTATATTAGCAGTGCCACCTATGCATCACCCTCACGATCTGTTTAACTCTGCTGCTTCTTGATTCGCAACTGCTTCGTCGTAAGGTTCGGCGACCCAATTATATCCTTCATTTGCGAAAGTCCTTCCATACCCGTCAGCTGGGTCGTTGCCTGCAGGCCAGCATGGTGCCACCGTTGATGCCTGGGGGCGGTAAACGCGTAACGAAGATCATTTTTTTTTAGCTTTGAAGGTCGTCCATAGGCGTCGGTATCTTCAGGGTTACGTTTTGTTATGGGGCAGTCGCAAAAAATTCAAGACTCCACAGGCAGTAAAGACATTTCATAGCCGGACGAGTTTGTTCAGGGAAGCAGCCAGCTACTGGAGAAGGCAAGATAAGCCCGAGAAAACGTTTGATGCGAAGAAAGGGAAGTGGAGTGAAGTGAAGTTTGATGCGAAGAAGTATCTTCGATAGTTTTGTCCTGCGTCAAAGTTGTTCGCCGAAGATCGTAGCAGTGCAAACTTATTTGTCTGCTGTATTTTCAATCAATACCTGACGACGAGCAATGTCGGTGATGTTAAATGATGCTAAACCATATAATCTCCCATACTCTTTACAATATAATCTCCCATACTCTCTACCATATAATCCCTCGTACTCTTTACAGTATAATCTCCCATACCGTCTACCATATAATCCCCAATATTCTCTGCCGCATTGCCCCCCCGCCATACTCTTTAAGTTGCAGCCGCATATTAAATTTACACTTGATATCACTATTTTGCTTCATCTTTCACGAGCGGAATATTTTTGTACGGTGTTAAACATCACCTATTGATGTCGCCACTCTGTTTTGTCAGTTTAGCACGGAAGGGCGTTTTATCGATATATAACGGATCCCTGTCTTATTATAAAATTTCATGTGCGTTGCTGCATGCGTTTTGCTGCCCTGTGCTGGAACCAGATTGTTTACAAAATGTTTCCTTGGAGCTCTGTCAGCTGCCGAATTTGAAGTAGCCCTTTGTCCTCTTTCTTCTCTTCCTCGTCCTTCGACGTTCTGGAACAGCTCGACAAATGTTCGGTTCAATGTAGAACGTCCGCGGCAAATGTTCCGTGTTATGTAGAGCGTCAGCAACAAATGTTCCGTTCCGTGAAGTTCGTCAGCGACAAATGTTCGGTGCCATGTAGTACGTCCGCGACAAATGTTCGGTGCCATGTAGTACGTCCGCGACAAATGTTTGGTGCCATGTAGTACGTCCGCGACAAATGTTCGGTGCTATGTACGTCCGCGACAAATGTGCGATGCCATGTAATACGTACGCGAAAAATGTTCGGTGCCATTACATCCACGACAAATGTTCGATGCCATGTCGTACGTCCACGACAAATGTTCGATGCCATGTAGGACGTACGCGACAAATGTTCGGTGCCATGTAGTACGTACGCGTTAAATGTTCGGTGCCATGTAGTGCGTCAGCAGTGAGTCAAAGCTGCTGGGTTTCCGACTTGTTTATGAATACCTAATTGGTGGTGTGGTTGGTTATTCGTTGGACTTTACGAATGTGTTGCTCGCTTCTCTTCTAGGCAGCCAGCTGAACCCAGATGTTCGTTTGCAGGACGTGACTGTTTGGATCGATCCACTTGACGCGACCAAAGAGTACACCGAGAACCTCAACAAGTTCGTCACAACCATGGTGTGCGTAGCAGTGAAAGGTACGGCCAGGCTTTCCTGTGAAGGCCTTGATTTTTAGATGGTTCATTTGCTTGTCTCCCCGACGGGACTCACCAAGTTACCAAGCTTGTTTTGTAGTTCGCTGATTCGCTGTACGTGTGATCACGTGATCACGGATTTCGCCACTCTTTCCGTTTGGATTGCGCATGCTCATTGAATTCGTCACTGCATCCTGCTGTTTGCTGTGTGGGTGGTACGTTGCTTTCTCTGTAGTCACGTGTTTGCAGTGTAAGCTCGAGGGCGCTTACATTCTTGCACGTTTTACGCGATTTCAGGCGAGCCTGTGATCGGTGTGATCCACCAGCCTTTCTTGTCGCAGACGGTCTGGGCTTGGGCCGGCCATGGCCGCTCTGCAGTGCCGGACACGGTGACGAACATGGAGGAAGTGAAGAAGCGAAGCCCGCACATCATCGTCTCCATGTCGCACAAGGGCATGGTGGAGACCCTCGCGCGGGAGGTATTCGACGACTACGTGATAGTCTCCGCCGGGGGTGCTGGCTACAAGGTGCTGCAGGTGGCGAGCAACAAGGTGGACGCCTACTTGCACACGACGCTGATCAAGAAGTGGGACATCTGTGCTGGTCACGCTCTCTTGAAGCAGATGGGTGGCAAGATGACGGACCTCCTGGGCAACGAGATAGACTATTCCTTGCCAAGCGAGCCCGGCTCGGACGTCAAGTTGAAGACGGGACTTCTCGCCACTCTCCGGGACCACGACTTCCTCCTGAAGAAGCTTCGCAAGCGTAGCAGTTTGACGAGCTCGTAGTGTAAGACGTGTTTTCATTTTCAGACCACCATACGGCATGATGAATGACGACGGGTCCCCCCCCCCCCCACCCTCCTTTACGTTTTAATTATGGCGTTCCTGACATACGAGTTTTTAATGAGAAGCTGCCTTGTTTAGTGACGAATGTTCGGTGCCACGTAGTACGTCCGCGGCAAATGTTCCGTGCAAGCCTTCTGTTCGACAGGCTGTGTTTGCCCATGTCTTGGTGCATGAGTTTCTCTTTCTAAGCGAAAACTGGCGAGTATAAGCTTCAGGCTCTTGCAGAGATCAGAAAAGTTTGGCGCTTGGGGTGACGACATGCCCTAAGTTGGACTAGAAAACTATATGCTACCTTCTTTCGAAGCGCCTGAGTTTCATCTCGTATGGCTAGTTGTTTTGGTACGGGTTTTTTTTTATCCTTGCCTTTAGCTCTTTCGTGCTCTCTTTGCTGAGCTTCGTGCGATTTTGTGTCTCGTCTTCCTGGTGGCCGCATTTGTGTAGCGACTGCCGTTTGTTGCTGATCCTCGTTGATGTTCAGATTGATTTTTAAAATTATTCTGTCTTCTTTTAAAGTGTTTCAGAGCCGGTCATTTAATCTGTTTCGGCACCGGTCCTTGAAATGTTCGGTACCGGTCTTCTAACGGTTTCGATCGTTGTCCATGAGCATGATCTAGTCATGCGTAACCTTTGCTCTTGATTGCGAATACGCGCATGTAATTCTGCATGATTATGTGGAGAAAACCCTGCTTCTAGCGCCCGTCTGTGAGTGAAGGCAGACGGCCCTACTTCCTAATTTCGGGGCCGCCGTGCAAAGCCTCGGCCATGCGAGTATAAGATGGTGATATTCGTGAGATGCGCAGGGGTTGGCGTATAATTCAGTTTAGTGTAGTTGTATCGGGATGAGAGTTCGACCAGCCTTGTGGTGATGTTGCAGATAGCGTTCTGTCCAAATCTGAACTATGATGACCGCTGCTCTTGTTGATGTGTGTGTGTTGATGTGTGTGTGTTTTGATGTGTGTGTGTTGATGTGTGTGTGTTGATGTGTGTGTGTTGATGTGTAGGCCTCCGGAGGAGTCGTTTAGCATCATCATCACTGCACGCGACTTTCAGCTTTAACCTGATTATGCTCATAACGACAATTTTGTCTTAAGTATTTCGTTCAAGCTGTATTTATGTAAATGTATTTTTGTAGCCCATTCGCGTCTTGCTTTTGGCTTCGAGAGGCTTGCCCGCTTATTTGTCGCTGCGCACATCTGTTGACGAAGGCAAAGTATGAGTGCAGGTTTTGAATCAAATATCTGTCGAGGCTACGTGATAGGCTTTTTTTTTATTATTACAGAATGCTTCTATGCAGCCGAATGACTGTGGCAACAGTCTAACTTTTCCTGGTCGCGTGGAGATGTGTAGTGAGGATAAATGTATGATCTCTCAAGTCGTCTCATATCTGTATCGTGAAAGCGTTTCTACTGGCTGTGCAATCGCTGTTCCAACCAACGTTTGCTCAGTCTCCATAGCTGCCCGTCGAATTAAAAATCGTTCGGGAATATATTTAGAGATAGAAGTTTTTTATGTATGTGTGAGGGTATGTGTGAGGATCGAAGGCATGATACTTCACTCTGCCTGCTCCTAGGAATGTTGGATATACCGATGAAGTCAAAGTGTTTGTGTTCTACGATGACGTTAATTTCGTTTCGCATATTTTTCTTTTGCTGCATCGTCGATGAGGCTGTAGTTGTTCTATTTGCTTTTCGTAAACATTCGTTGTGACTGCGCAAAAGTTAGTTGCACGTTTAAGCAGCAGGCCTTTCCCACTTCGCCTCATGTATTGTGTTATCAGTTGGAAGTCCTTTTTTTTTCTCGATGTATTCAAATGGATCTTCATGATCCGTTCGACCGTGAAACCTGACCACTTGCATCCAGCTGTGCGACTCCGAGCATTTAGGAAAGATTGCAAACACGGTCAGCAGAGAAACGGATGCTCGTCGCCCCTGTGTGCTCGAACGTCGTTTCCACCATCCCGATGCATCACCGGAGCAATACCCTCTGATTGATCACGTGTGCCGACGCGATCACTGGGAGGTGCCGTGTCATGCACTTGGAGAAAGCTTCGTAGCGATCCACATGAATTCGCTTGAGTGGAGCCAGTTGCTTCTTCTTCTTTTTTATTTATTTGGACTCATCAGATTTCAGAATCGGACAATATAAAAAGCTAAAATAGCTTTCGGTCTTTTAGTGGTGACTGGCAAGAATGAGCAAGGCTTTCGGTCTATCGAACCTCAGCTTATCGCAATATGAAATTGCAGCGAAGTACTTCAAGACAATACGACCCTGATCTCTGGAAGAAACTTTGCATCTGCAGTGTAAACATTTTGTCCTCTGCCGCATTCAAAGACGAGCTTCAATCTGTTCAACTGTGCCTCAGCGGTTCATCAAGTCGACGCTACACTCAATTATCGCAAACTCCAAGTTTAAGATAGTTAGGATGGTTAAAGGACATCACTTCTTGAACGAAAGTTTCCAGGACTCTAACTTTATATTTTGTCCTACAGCCAAACCACGCATGCTGGATTCAGGAATAGCTCTATCTTCTGACCGTTCAATGACGTTGATCACAGACTAACGCACTGCGCGCACACACACACCCACAACACGGCTACACACGTGCACCCTCATCCGTGAGAAGAAAAACCATAGAGACGCAAAATGTGAGGAAAAAGAAACCTGCTGAAAATGCCCACAGGGTCCTTAAAATACTGAGAGCATTTCCTTCAAAATAGAGGCTTTACAATTCTGGCTGTCATCATTGCTCTTGTGTAAGCAGTGCTTAGCTTGAAGAGCTGGATCGGGTGTAGACAGTGCTTAACATGAAGAGCTGGATCGGATGTAGGCAGTGCTTAACTTGAAGAGTTGGATCGGGTGTAGGCAGTGCTTAACATGAAGAGCTGGATCCGGTGTAGGCAGCGCTTAACATGATGAGCTGGATCGGGTGGAGGCAGCGCTTAACTTGAAGAGCTGGATCGGAAGTTGGTCAGTGCTTAACTTGAAGAGCTGGATCGGATGTAGGCAGTGCTTAACATGAAGAGTTGGATCGGAAGTTGGTCAGTGCTTAACTTGAAGAGTTGGATCGGGTGTAGGCAGTGCTTAACAT
>QQSS02177154.1:0-14815 GCA_003687565.2 Craspedacusta sowerbii
TTCTCTACCGGCAAGCACCCTACGCAATATAATTAAGTCCCCACACAAACATAATTAGCCACGGCCACGGTAATTATATACACTACGCAAGCATAATTAAAGTCAGTTTCGATGGAAAGCTCTATCTCTTTCGATATAGTGACCCAGGGTTCTCAACTTCCTTCGGAACTTCCTTCGGAACACGTAGACTGGAGAAGTTTTCGGACTTTAATGCAGCTATTAGAGCTAGTTGTACTGTGTTGACCATGACCTACATTTTACTGTGCCTATTTAGCTATGGTCGGAATTTTAGCGATAATTGTGAATTTATGTTTTTTCTCATGACACTTTTAGTAAGTACACGTTTATACGTGATAGTTCGATAAGTGTATATAAAGCGAGATTTGAGTAAGTCATGTCAGAACTTCAGCGAAGAGCGTGAAGCGGTACGAGTGTTAGAGAGCAAAGTGGTTAGTCTAATCAGGTGATCTTTGTCTTGAAAGTACCTTTGTCATAAAGTGTTATTTTGCAGTATGCCTGTTTTTAAATCTCCGATTTATACATTTTGTCCTACTGCGTACCTGTTACATAGATGTTTATTTGCTTGATTTGATTTGCTAGTACCATTCATATGGCACTATACTATCCCGGTATGGGTATGAGGAAAGTGCTCCTCTTAGACATAAAAAAAATCACTACTATGGTACTGATGTATCCCTACGTTACGAACGTATACAATAGACAAAAAAAAATAGTGCAATAAGACATTATTCATCGATACACAACACTCCTCCCACAAATACTGTCCCTACAGTTTGAAGAATCTTCTTGGAAACCTTCTGTGCTTTTTCTGCTTGCGGGTGCCAACGAAAGTTTCCTCAAAGTGAAAGATTTCTTCAATCAGACGTGGCTTCGGCCCTGCAGGACTTGGTCGCAAATTGTAGCGATGACCAGCTACAAGTTCCGCAGCTGGACGCACAGCTACTGCCGGAACAAGAGCTGGAGGCGAATTGACTACCGGAACCACTGCTGGTACTGCAGGAAGTGTTGTCTTGTCCTTCGGTACGTCGAGCAAGCAAATTTTCTTCGTCGTCGACCATCCTGTCGCGAGGAAATCGACCATGTCTACGAGCTGAAACTCCATCCATAGTTTGACTTCGTACTATAGCTTCCCGCGGCGTTTCGTGGCTTCCGCAAATTTCCGGAAGTTCCGAACCATCTGGATATCTGTGCGACAAAATAGCGGAAATCGGTGTGGTGACCACAGACATTTTCGGTATGACATTGCAGTCAAAATTAGCTTTACTCAGAAAACTCTGAAGTTCGGTGACGTTTTGCGGAATTCTCATTTTCAGGAGACTCTCCGTGTTCTTCGAAGAAGGACGCAAGTCGTTCTTGTCAACAATGTGACCAAGATACTATACCGAATCTTGCATGTACAAGCATTTTTTTTGTTGAGCTTTGCACCCTGCTCATCCAATCGCTTTAAAACCGCTTCTAGGTTTCTCAAATGCTCTTCGTCGTCCTTTTCGGTGACTCCACGTCATCAATAAATGCTCCAACTCCATTGCATCCACTTAGGATTGCATCTGTGCGCCGCTGGAATAATGCTGGTGCGTTAGCGATCCCAAACATCAATCGATTATACCGCTTCAACCCTGTATGTGTGTTAACAACACATAAGTTCTTGTTCTCTTCATCGAGCTCAATTGGGTTGAACGCACGTTCCATATACAAAGCTGTCAATTTTTTCCCATCGTGCAGCTTGGCAAACAGATCCTGCGCCGTTGGCACCGGATGTTGATCCACTTCTAGCACCTGGTTGAGAGAAACTTGAAATCTGAGCATACCCGTACAGAACCGTTCGGTTTCAACAACTGTTACAACCGGACTTGCCCATCCCGAGAAATCGATAGGCTCTAAAATGCCATCTGCTTCTTCGCTAGCCAAAGTAGCTGCGACTTTTTCCGCAATACATATGGGACTGGCCTGAAACATTTGGGCCGGGCTATTTCCCGCAAAGTTAGATGCACAGGAGCTCCCTTCAACTTCCCAATTTTCCTTGAAAACAGATTGTTATACTTCGACAGCACGCGATCCAGTACTCGCTATCCAATTTCAAGAATTCCAGCATCAGCTCCAATTTTCTGATTAGATCCCTGCCTAGCAAACATCGAGCTCTCGTTTCAGTTACGATGAATGGATGCTCCTGCATTCGGTACTTGCCGTACAGAACCGAGAGCTTGATCATGCCCTTAACCGGGATCGGGCATCCGTTGTATCCTTTTAGTTTTACTGAAGTTTTTTCCAACCGGCAGTCTCCAAACGTTTCATGATACTTCTGGGAGTTTATCGTAGATGCCGGCGCTCCGGAATCTAATTCCATTTCAAGCGGAATGTTATTGAGTCTCGGAACTAGTCGAATTGTCTATTCTGTCGCCACATTGCACACTGACAACTCATTGTAGTTCGCTGAATTCCAATGATAATAATGGATATAATTCGATTTCATTCGTTCGTCTTCTTCGTCCGCTTCAGCATACCGCACGTTTTGCGGAAATCTTCTCCGTTTAATTGGTTTCAACAACAACAACAACAACAACAACAACAATATTTATTTTCCTCAGAAATGCAGTTTACATAGACAAAATTATAAAATATTAGCATTTGCTGAAGCTGGAGGCATCCTCGTTAGCCTCATGGCTAATCGGATTGAGAACGCCACCAAGAATCTGGGCTCGCTTCTGTATTTCTCTTATGTGTACAATGCAAACACACACTCACTTAGAGTACAGCAAATGGGGATTTCATCAATCTTTGCAGCTACGCAGACTACCTCAACTTCATCATAAGTGAGAATCGGTGCGCCTTTTCGACGTGTTTATCAAGCTTTCAAACATAATAGAGACAAACAAATCAAACGCAGGCTATTAGAGAGTGGGTCACAACAGCACAAGGTTCAACGTCTAACATGAAGTAAAGTCAACTCAAATCAGAGCGAATGCGAATGGAACTATCGTGTTAGAGTTTGTACCAAGATCGCAACACAGTAGAACCACAATTTCAATACAAGACACCATACCTCTATCAAAATATGAATCACATCTAAAATACTTGCCTAAGAAACTTAAGCGCAGCGACCAATAATGCTTTAATTTCCTTTCTAAACATTGATTTTGAATTATAGATTTTTATGTCAATAGTGGTTGTAAGGTACAGCGCTTTTAAATTTTATACTGTTACCGCCATAGACTTCAGTCCTTCTTACATGTACTGAGAGTGTAGCCAATTCACTTGCTCTCGTGCTCACTTTGGAAGAGTGATAGTTGAAGAATTTGTCTGTGGACGTCGGAAGCCTCCTTCAATGCCAGTCATGCATAAATAAAACATACTTAACGTGATTTCATCGTCTAGTTTCATGATCTCTAATTTAAAGAATAAGTTAGATGTAGGATCACTATAACAGGAAAATGTAATTATTCTTGTGGCATGCTGTTGTAGCATCGAGAGTCTACTTGGTGTATTTTGCAAGCTAGGCCCCAAGTAAGACAGCCGTATGTAAGATGGGTGTGAAGTAAGCTGTAATGTAATGATTTTATAGTTGTTGCATCGACTTAGTAACAACATTTTCGAAAGCAGTCCGATTGCCCCTGTTAGTTTCTTAGAGAGTTCGGAAACATGAAATCTCCACGAGAGTCTTGAATCGAGTACATCACCGAGGTATTTTACTTTGTTTGATAAATATATTTTCTTGCCTTTGATCTTTAGAGTAAGTCTAACATCACAGCCTTTTCTTCTAGGACGATATAAAAAAAAGTTCGTCTTAGCAGCATTTAAAGACAATCTGTTGGCGCAGAGCCAATCAAAGATTTGTGAGATTTCATGCGTCATTAGTGTTTTCAAATTTTTAAGAGATGAACTTCTAATGAAACAACAGTGTCATCAGCAAAATACTGTGCACATCCAGATGACAGACAGTTATGGAAATCGTTAATACGAAGAAGAAACAGCAGGGGACCTAAGACGGGACCTCGGAGAACACCGAAATCCATGGAACAAATCTTTGAACTATCATCCTCAATAGCAACGAATTGTTTTCGTCTTAGAAGGTACGAAGAGAACCAAGATTTGCAAACTCCACGAATTCCGTACGCTTCAAGCTTTCGTAAAAGAATTTTTTGGTTGACTGTATCAAAAGCTTTTTGTAAGTCCAAAAACAAGCTCCACGCATATTCACCACGATCAAGTATATCACTTATATTAACAACAAGGTCAATTAAGGCGTGATTCTGCGAATGCGGTTTACGGAAGCGGAATTGTAGGTCATATATAATTATAGAAGTAACTAGGAGCTAGTAAAGACGCGTGTACATCGCTTTCTCGATTATTTTGCTTAAATTTGAGAGCAACTGGATAGGTCGATAATTACAACATTTTTCTGTGGGACCAGATTTGTAAGCAGGTACAACCTTTGCAAGTTTTAATATATCCGGAAAAAAATACCTTCTTCTGAATGACTGATTAATAATAAGTGAGATTGGTGCTGCCAGTGATGATGATCCAATTTTTAAGATATTAGTGGGAATGCCGTAAGGACCAGAAGCCTAGAAGCGTTTAGTGAGTTTATGATTTCCGCTACCTCGATTGAGTCAGTCGGCTTAAGAAACAGATTACGTCATAAAGCTTGTTGTCGAGTTTGGTATGTCAGAGTCAAGGGCTTTCCCGATAGAGGGAAAATAATCATTGAATGCATTTGGAATATTCAGGGGCTTTGTGATCAAGTGGTTGTCATAGTCTAATAACTTTGAAGGGGTAAATAGTTTCTTCTTGTTTATATTGATGATATATTTAATGCCGTCCCAAGTTTGCTGAATATTGTTCTTATGTTGCATGAAATGATGATTATAATACACAATTTCACTTTTCCTTATCATGCTCACGACAGAATTTCTCTGCTTCTTATATTTCGCGTGAGACTCATTCCTTTCGTGTTGCTTTCATGTAAAATTGTAAAAGTTTATCTCTAACTTTCCTTGATTCAAGAATATCGTTAGTAATCCACATTTTTTGTCGAAGACTCACTTCTTTTTTGGTTCATTTCCGAAGGGGTGCGATTACGTTAAGAACATCGTTAACCTTCTTTATAAAAATGCCCGTTAAAACATCAGGGTTTCCTTCGCCATCAAACAGGAGCTTCCAATCAATAATAGAAAGTTCTTCAATGAACTCGTTTTGACTAAAAGTTTTGTACGGTCGACCGTAAATGGGTATTCTTCTGCTCTTCTCGGTGTCAAGGTTGTAATCAGTAAAAATATCAAACGCGCAAAGTGATCAGAAATAGAGCAAGTTAGGTTACCACTTACTGTATCGCATTTCATCGCAGCGTTATTCGACTTCGCTGTAACATAAGCGGCTGAAGGTTATGGCTTGTGACTATATTATAAAAGTCGATGATCCGGTAGAGGTATCATAATTAAGCAAGTTTATGTTAAAATCGCCCATTATAGTCACCAACTTGTCCTCTTTGTGAATTTTTTCAAGAATTTTTTTTAAGCTCTTCGGAGAACTTAGCAGAAGGGACGTTTGGGTGTTTATATATGCAACCGCAGATTACATTTTTCTTCCTAGCTTGAGATGTTTCAGATCTTTTAATAAAAGGTATTTCATAACTGTTTTCACTCTGAAGGCAAAGATCATGTCTGATTTTCATGCTTTTCGCAACGGAGTTATGGACATATAAACCAGTTCCACCTGCATTACTGAGTTATCTGGTATCAACAATTTGATCTTCGTCTAAATCAACAAACGTGTTTCCGTCGAAGGTAGGCTTTAAACGTGTTTCTGAAATTCCTATTTAAATTTAACGATGTTTAAAAGGCTGCTTAATTCATCGTGATCTTTGATCGATGAGGCGATATTGATATGGAAGAAGCTTAAGGAAGAACTTAAGTCAAACTTTTTATCCAAGAATTCGTTGATATCGTAGTACTTAGATGAGTTTTTATGAAAAGAAATTTCGTCAACTGTCAAGGTATGTCCGGGTATTTTCTCAAGTTGTGAGAGCACACTGAGACTGGGTAGAAGTTTCATATTTATGTGTGGTTGCTCCTCTAAGGTGCTGAGAGATAGCGTTAAAGTTTCATCATTAATTGCATTAAATGGAAGCTTCTTTTGAAGGCAAGTTTCCACTACCCGGATTTTTTTCAGTACCGTGAATTTGACGCTTTTCTGCCCTGCAGACAAATTTTATGTGGCTATTTCTACCACAATTGAAACACTCCGCATCCTCAAATTTGCGTAAATCTGACGGGTGGATTCCGGAACAATGCGAGCACGTACTATCCGTGGGAGAACCACAGGACTTTCCTCCGCTGCGCTTTTTCTTCCAAATTTCTTTCCAGAATCCTTCGAACACACGAAGGACACAGCTGAAGCGCTTTTGTCATTTTCGGAATGTCCTGAATGAAAAGCTTTTGCTTTTTCTTCTGTTGTATCCCGCATAACTGCAAATTCTACTGCCGTTGAGAACGTTAGTTTTTCTTCACACAGCAGCTTACTTTGTATAGATGCGCTGTTTAATCGCACGACGAAACGATTCCGTAGATAATCGTCGATTGATGCGCCAAAGTCGCAAGTGTCTGCGAGTCTTCTCGATGCCTCGACGAAAGAATTAATTGTTTCACCTTCTCTTTGGTTCCTTTTGTAGAGATTAAATCTTTCAACAATCACTAACTTCTTCGGCTCGAAATGATCCATAAGATACTTTGCGATTTCGGTCACAATTTTCTCTGTGATTTTAATTGGAGAAGCAAGGTTTTGAAGTAAGGTAAATATTTCAGGCGACTGACAGGACAATAACAATGCTTTAATCCTCTTCGCGTCTTCGATCGCATTCGCTACACAATACATCTCGAACCTGAGATTCGGACCACTTCTCCACCTGCGGATTAAATTGGTCGAAAGAAACTGATGCCGCCATACTTTCGATGATAAGTAGAAGATTGATATAACTGAACCGTAGTCGACGTCGGAAAAGTAAGTCCACCTTAATTACACCTCGATGCGCGGCACGACGTAGATTTGCTTAGAAGACTAGAGTTTTACAGTTCAAAACGTTAATCCTGCTCGTTGTGCCAGATGATGTATTCTGACATGTGCCGAGCGTATGATAATCGTATAGCTTGTATGCAGCTTCTTTTTTTAACGAAGATATTGTAGCCCGAAAAGCAGCCAACTGCTAATAACCCTAAAATAACAGCACACAACACTTAGTAACATAAACCAAAGTTAGCATAAATTACAGTCCTGCAAGATCCTAGTTTAGTACAATAAGACATTATTCATCGATACACAACAGGTACGTGGGACTTATAACTGGAATCATTTCAAAAGCAGCAAGGCTAAAGAAAGCAAAGCAGTAGATATATTCAAAAAGGAGACCAAAGGATTTCTTCTGGAGTCTTCACATTTAACACTACTATATTGAAATCCTGAGAAGCTTGCAGATATAGTTTCGTCAAAAATTCTCATTCTTTTACGTTGTTCTTATGTCTAATAACCATTCATTGAAGGTCACACAAAATACGTATGTTTGACTGTTCCCCAACCTCATACGAATCGCCAAGTAAGCAATGCTCGTAAACCTGAAAATCCTTCTCCTGCTTAGAATTGACGGGAACCATTGCCCATGTTATCTAGAAGAAGCAATAATACGCCACTTCAGGTAAACTGCCTCGTAAGCTTGGTATCTGTAATTCTACTCTGTAAGCACTCTGATCTTATGGCGCCCCTTAGGAAAAGTCCAAATAGAGTGTAAATTATCCTAAAGATGCCCCATAAAAAGACTGATGGTCTTCTTAGGGAATCAGCATCTGTCTTATTTGTATGCGTTACGCTTGTTTGTATTACCTTATGTTTGTAATATTGTTGATGGCGACTAGCTACATTTAAATGAATAAAAATAAAATAAAAAAAAGGTGGCATCCTCAATCGTACTAGGCTCGGCTACAGAGGATATCAACTATTCTGATAACTTCAGCTGTGATGGAACTTTATGATACATATTTTGTGTGTTTTGATACGATGTATTAGTTGGGAAAAGTAAAATTTTTTTGTTGCTAGTGTTGTTGGTTTTGGAGTCCTCATGGTGCATCGAACATGATAGAATAAAAAACACTGCTATACTTTTGTGATGAGATTGTGCGACTACGGTTCGTTGCGAGATAGAACTATTGCGACTTGATAACTACAACTTGAACTCTTACTCTCTCTTGAACTCTTCTTCTTCTTGAACTGGTATTCATATTCATATTCTGATAAACTACTCGTAACCTTGCTATATATACAAAACGAAACTTACAGACGGCTAGAGTTCGCTTAATCGCGGATGATCCCTTCACCGTCTGGTCTCCACGCAGAATGTAAAAAACAACTATATACAAACATGTGATTATAATTTAAGTATGTCTAGTCTCGCTACAAATATAAGATAATCTATTGCGCACGCCACACGAAAACGATAACTAATGAAAAAACAACTTGATATGAAACACGATTTACACAGTAAACATGTCTGCTGTTCAAAAACATGTTCCTTTCATTACCTGCGTGACATGACAATACTCACAGCTAGTTTGAAGCCCATCTGGAGTCAACACAGCATCAGATAAAGTAAAAGATAAAAACAAAGATCTGCAAGTTTCTTCACAGAAATAAACTAAAAGAACAAAGAATTGACTTCTTAATGGATATTTTGCATAAAACTTGACGGAGATGCTCGAGCTTGAGACATGAAAATATAACTTTGATTAACAGGCCTTGTATCTTACTCAAGGTGAGTTGATTACCCAGTAGAATAAACACGATATGACTTATTCCTATCGAGGAGTTCTCAGGCCAGCCATTTCCTTAGAAACAGACTTTATTTGCCGCTTGCACATGCAATCAGGAGATGGGCCTCGTAATGTGACGCAGCACTTGTTTGTTTCTGTTTTTTTTTTACGGACGTCATAGGGTCTCTGAGGATACAGCTATGAACGTATACATCTACGCAACACATTTGCAGGAGTCCGTGCAAAAGCACACAGAACATGTCAGTATTGGAAAATATAGAAATAAGCACTTCGGATAGTGTCGCTGCTTTTGCTGCAATTTTGCTGTGGGCTTAAGGCAGCTTTGTAATATGCCGATTTCCTTTCTGCCAAAGTGAGTTTGACAATGTAGTGTCCTTGAACTCTAGCTTTTGAAGTTGCCTCATGGCTGTTCAATTGTTTGCTCAAGAAGTCTCCTCATTAGCAGGCAAGCACTATCCTACATTAAAAACAAGTTGCAGTTTCAGTGCAAGTCAAATCAACGAGTTTGGGCGGTGAAGAATGTGAAAAAGTGAAAGATAAAACTCGCCACCAAAAATCCTAAATCAACTCGCCGCTGCAGCCGCTTCAGTTGCAACCGAAATTTCCCACCTTTAACTGGAGGCGGGAAAGTGCGATCGGCAGATGTCGTACTTGCCCAGCCGAGCCTACTCTCGTTATGTAAGATCATCTCTATGGGTTTCCACGCTGCATTGAAATGGCTCACATATTTTATTCAGCTGTCGACAAGAACATAACGCGGTAAGTAAAACACATTATTATTGTTTCAGTAATCTATTTATAGTCGCGGCACATTAAAAGCACATCGATTTAACTTGGTCCGGTCGTAACTGAAATAAAATGTAAGTCCTCTAACTCCTTCTTCTAAATTCTACTGCCGCGAACCTAAAAACAATCCCGTTTACCAGGCTTATCAAAACTTCGCTAGAAATTCCACCTGCCGATTGTGTGCACATCATCTGCAGGCATGCTACCATCAGGCTACCATCAGGCTATATTTAGCTAACAACAAGTATTGAAGTTTGGGTAGAAGTGCTTCGAAGTCCTTCAGTCGATAATCGCTCTCGTCTTTCCGAAGTTCATCCCTGACTGCGTCGCCCCTTTGTTTGAGCCTGCCTGAAGACCGATCACTCCAACTCCAGCTCGAAGTTGCTCTTCAGTGAACTCGCGCTTGTTCTCGGTGGCTTCCTCCGGACCAAGCCGAGGACCTTCGTAACCGATCTTTTGCGACTTTCGTCCCAATGCAAAAAGGCCATTAACAACCTAGGGGAGGAGGAAGGCCAGTAGTCACGTCGGATATCAGATATACTATTTAAGCCATAACAATGCGGATGCAAATTTTATTGATTTAATGCAGCATTAGTCTGTCATCAAAAAGTGCACCTGCAATTGTTGCTGTTTTCATGGGATTGTCGCATACCTCGAATACTTGCATCCTAATATAGATTTAATTTTTGATCTTTAGATTTAATTTCTTACCTTTAGATCCGCGGTGAGATTCTATGGTTTAAGGAGCAGATAACTATTGCGAGTATTCAGCCCTACCTGAGGAATGTTGGTGGCCTCGTACAAGTCGACAGTTTGGAAGAGGTCTTGCTTCGCCATGCCGGTAGATTCGCAAGCGGCTAAGAAGTTGCCGATGTTCTCCATCTGCTTGAATGCCATCTTGTTCGTGTTGATTCGTTTCACTGAGCCAGGTTTTATGATGTTTATGACGTGGCAGAGGATTACGCCATCCTTCAGGGGCTCCGCGAAATCTTTATCCTGCGCCACTTTCTGTTAAATGAAATTGTTCCTCGAGATGAACCTCACCATCGTTAAGAAAAACATTAGCTACAAGCTTTTTTAAGTAAACCACAGTATTTAAACGCATCGGGTATCAAACGCACGTAAAAGTCATATACGACAGAAGTCGCTTCCTAAGAGGGATCAGCTAGAGTGTCCTTCTTCCAACCACTTCTTTCGATCTGATGTTCATCGTGATAGTAGCATACAAGCTAGAGCATGTCTTAAAAGCCCTGAACGCAGTCGAGACCCATTCTCAATTAATAATGATTAAGAAAGAGCATGGCCAAATTTCACTTGCACTGTTTCTAAGTTGTTCATTCTACTTAACAAGCATTTTCCTATTTTCCTTACCATACCACTAGGGTAAGAGACATGCGTTGGAAAATTGTGTACGATATAACAGCAAACATCAAATCAAATTCCCAAGTTCTCTTATCGGCTTTGTGCATTGCCACTAGATATTACAACCTTCCCGCTTAATGTATTATCTTCTCGCATGTCTCTCATCCACTGAATATTAAGTAGTATATCTTCGAAACATGAATATAAATAAAGACGATTGGAGATCATGCATTGGAATGACTAGATATATCAATGCATCAAACTTCTATTTTATGGGATCGATTGAGAAATAACAATTATCAAGGATCCGCCCTCAGTAAAACTGTCAACATTTTCCTTCTTAGTGACCAAATTTTTTGTGCATAGTTTTTGACTGACTCACAAGTATTTTAAAGCAATTTCGAGTCAGAGAATCAGTCAGTCTTTCAGTCAGTCAGCCAGTTAATCAGTTAGTTGGTTCATCTTTCATTCGTTCAGCGATTCGAGTACTCAAAGAAGTTACTACTCCGCTCTGATGAGCTAAGCCTCTTTCCCAAACAAGAAACTTCAACAGGATTCTGATTAGTGATACCCACGAAGTGAAAAAACGTTCGGCTGCATTTAATTAAAAAAAAAAGGATAGCCATTACATCTGTACCCGAATCTGACTGACTAACTGCTTGGCGTCAGGGCTTCCAGTTTTCAAAACTTCGCCAATCCATTGCATCGCCTCATCGGCCAGTCCTGGGTCGAACTTTGCCGCTCTTTTGTTTGCCAGGTCAGCAGTCATTCCAAACCCTACCGGTCGATTAGCCATACCAGCGTCCTGCTAATCGTCTGACATAAATAACAACATTCAGGAGCAGCCGTGACCAAAAAGTAAATGAAAAATAAGTAGACAAACGCACAAACGCATACTGCCAAGCATAACTGAATTTCTCGCTACTGCCACGTGATTGCATACACACGCTCATGAACCATGCGCACATGCATTAGACACAATCATACATAAAAACCTTGACGAGCAAAATATAGTTAGATTGTGTTGAAAGAATAAATTCATAAATTTTCAGGACGTGTTTGACCAACTCCATGGCCATTGTCAGCCTAGTTCACAGTATCAAACCCTTTTAAAGATTTATTTTAGATTACATTTTTGTACTTTTCAATTCGAACGATAAGTTTACTATCAAAGGTAGGCCTGGTTTAAATGACTGGACGAATATATCTTCCTAGAGATTTCAGGAAACTCAGTGGGCACAAGATATACGATATAAGATATAGAAGATCGCGCAATAGAGCACAAGTGATTATCGTAGCTATCCTTAATGCTCCTGTAATCAAGTGACCCCTGGCCTCTCTGTGGATGAATCTTAGTCCGGGTTTTAGAATATCTGTTGCTTTTTCTCATCAATACACAACTGCAGCAAGCACTAGAGAACTTGTATTACTAGCGATGCCGCTCACAAGACTTTTAAGAGAGACAGTATATTTCAAAACATGCTTAGAGTTAACTTTAAAAGACGTGAAAACTAATAACATCAAAACCCTTGCAATATGTCTCCAGTATGAACTGTAGCTGCTGATGGGCAAGAGTAGCTGCAGACAATAGCTATGATGCAGAGATACTATTACCAGCTTGATTCGGAAGGGAACGACCCAGAAACTTAAAAAAAATTCTTCAAGAAGCCGTTAAACGCTCTAGAATGCTTACACAAACGTTAGCGCCATTCATAGCGCGCAACTTCTTAAAGGCGTCCGTCTAAATAGCTCATTCTCGCTTGTTTGTTAGCCATTGACATGTCTTAAACTCGAAAGCCATCAGTTTTTTTGTAAATTAGAATAAGGGTGGAATGGCAAGGAGACAAGCTGTCGCTAGGGCTTGGAGCCTAGCCAACAATCACCAGCTAGCTTACAAGCTCCACAGGGTCGCTCTAAGTACGTGGTAAAAGGTAAAATCATAGTTCAAATAGCTCAACGAAGCACACGAGGAGCAGGTTAAACAGTTTTATACCTGCCATCATAAAAAAGAACATGTTGGCGCCATTAAACTCGTTGATATTTCCCACAGAAATCTCCACCATTTTCAGACTTTCATCAGTTCCTTACTCGGTCAAGCAAAACTATTTCAAAGTTTAATTATTCACCGCCATTTTATAGAAACAGACCCTACACAGAGAGGCGATACAGAGCAAGAAAGCATTCTGCTCCGTGAATTTCTCATTGTTGGTTCTCTGCATCGGATGCGTGGATTCGCTCCTGGCTACCCTGCAAAGTAACCACATACATAGCTTCCAAGCCCTGAACTGCCATGTCGGTTTTATGCGTAAGCGGCTTTTAAATTTCGCCGTCGCCAGTCATACTAGACAGACATGCCAAAAATTCAACCCGGGCAAACGTTGCGCGACAGTGTACATGCTAGACAAGACTACATCTACTTAACATGTGTCCAAATCCGACGTGACTTGAATTTGGAACCCTATCTTTGCAGGCATTGCATTAAGTAGGGAAGAGAACTTGACAACAACAAAATATGTTAAAGCTGGTGAAAACCTACCGGTCTTGGACACTCTTGTAGAATTCATCTAAACCATCTGCTATTAAGAGCTCTACTTGCTGGGTCCGTCACAAGTCAACCTTATTTTATTACTAAGTTGAAAATGATCGCCACTCGAGATCATGCCTCACTCAGGTTAAACTTTTCGCACACCAGAACTGCAAGCTAGTTTTACCAAATTACGTATAGCCAAAGCATTAATTGTTTTTTGCAACACTTCTGATCACCGACCTTATTCTCTGCCCTCAGACAAGTAAATCACACACGAATTTCATTCGAATTGGGAAGGCTAACGTGGTCACTGATAAGAAAGTCGGAGGAGATAGTATTTTTCGTGTAGAGCAACGGAAAAATGCATACTTATTATGTAAGTGTGCCCCTTTGAGGAGTGCGGCTAGGCTAAGTGTCTTATTAAGTCAGACGATGGCTCACACCCAAGATAAGTCGAACGAAGAAGGTCGATCTAAAATGTGCTGTCAGGGTCTCATGAACACAGTCGGTGATATTCGACAGCAGAATAAAGATATTAAACCCCGACGTTTAAGATTAACATACCATTCCTAGGTATAACGAACGTAAAACCACTCCTTTTCGCCATATATCACCTATTTTTGTCAGCGTTCACAAAATAGACTGGCATGGCATAAGCTGCTTGTCCAGCATATATACAGTTATGAAACTAGCCACCTCCTCGTGATGACTTGTGATGCATTGCCATAAAAAAGCGACTGGCGTGGTATCTGGTCTGGTCTGATCCGGCCAATGATTTGCGAGCACTGAATGTCGGCACTGTAGCAGCAGACAAATCAATCATCTTGGCTTAGCCGTGGCTCGTCTTGAACGAACCGATTGGAGAGGAATTTTGCCAGGCACTTCACCGAAATTATGTTTGCGAGCTACGCAGATCATATCAAAACGTTTGGAAGTTAAACGCACGCTTGTGCGCTGACGAGCATTCGTATGGAATCTGTGGACGCTCATAACTACGCAATAATTATGTACCAGACAACGACCCTATCGCTCTACAAGTAACTGTGTTGCAACTTAAAATTTCTAACCCTGGCTGCTTTTAAAGGCAACGGCCAATATTTTGCCATCTTCTTGGAAAGTTAGCCTCTTACGTTGACTAAGGATTTTTTTAAATTTTGATTAGAAATTCTT
Organism: Craspedacusta sowerbii; assembly: GCA_003687565.2. Taxonomy (NCBI): domain Eukaryota; kingdom Metazoa; phylum Cnidaria; class Hydrozoa; order Limnomedusae; family Olindiidae; genus Craspedacusta; species Craspedacusta sowerbii. The sequence continues at coordinate 14,677 of QQSS02177154.1, forward strand.
TTCTGTTAAAATATTCTGATGAACAAATGTTATATGCTATCCCCCACCAGATTCCAAACTCCTTGTGCAATATTTTTGCTAGTGAGTACACTAATTGCTTAATTCTCACACCGATTCCACACTCGCTCTCTCCGTCGCA
>QQSS02177165.1:0-14815 GCA_003687565.2 Craspedacusta sowerbii
GTATATCATGAACAAAGTCGCGTTTTTTATTCTTGTCTTTGCTTTAAAAATATTGTGGCCCACTAAGTGTTCGTTTAAACAGAGAAGCTGTTTGCTTGCAAGATTCAGTCTTGATAGTTATTTGTTTCAAAGACCTTATTTGTTTCGTAGTAACTCTCGCGAAGTGACGTCAGCCAGCAAGCTTCAGCATGCCTGTACAGAAGGTCTCTTGTCGTGCCAGGTCGCATTTGAACGTCAAACTTTGTCTCGCGGAATCTTTCGTGTACAGCCTTTGCATTAGTAGCCAACAGCAAATTGCCGGTGAATCGAATTGCGCATTTTCTGACTCTAAACCAATAATACCTTAATACCTTGACATGATTTCAAAAGGAACTTTCAAGCTTTGTTTTCTGAGCATGCTTGGATTCCTGCGTGTAGGCGATATGGTAAGGCTTTAGATTTGAGTTGCTCCAATCTGTAGTATAATTCTCTCGTGTAATTTCTCTAGCAGGTGACGTTGACTAATTTACGTTTACTTTGACGTTCCAGCAGGGCTAACACTTGAGCAATATTTTTCGATGCAGGGACGTCAACACTGTGCTCTAGCGGTGGAAGCCATCCAAGCTTTTCCCCGTCCTGCTGGTGTTTCTCCTCAATCGTCTCCTCATCGGTTTCTCCTTGATCGGCATTAACATTCGTCATTTGGGTCGTTCTGGCCGAGAGACATTCGCTGCCTGCAAGCGATTTCTCGGTCTGCTTTCTCCTGCACGATCAAGCCGGCAAATATGGGTTCTGAAAATTAAAAGCAAGATTAGAATTAAATAAGGAAATTTTTTTTTTTTTTTTGCAGTAGATTGAAATGCAATGCTAGCAAGTAACGCTTGCGCTCGACTCTCCTTTCCGCCTTGATTTCTTGTTTTGGAATTTGTATTATTATTATTATTATGTTTTTTTTTTTGCAGTCGCAGCCGCTCAGTGGTTTGCAAAGTTTTAAATCAGCATAATATATGCCTCGTCTATTACTTGCTTTTACGGCACTCATTCCTGTGTAAGATCCAGTCATTCAAAGCCAGTGTATTAACTTCCCTCATTCCTCATTATAAGCTTTGGTAAGACTTTGCTTCTACCACATTTGACAATAAACGTTTTAGAATGCAAGTCCTTGATGCGCCTCTGAATTCAATGTATGGCTGTGTTTAATTATGTCAAAATGTAATTCGTGGGCTAGGTCGTGCTTACATTTCGTCTAGGGTTTGTCCTAATGACTTAGATTCGTGCCTGAAAGCTTCATCAGCTATATCCCTTCTATAGAGCTTGAAGAACCATTGCTTGAGTCTAAATACTTCGAAAGCCAATACATTTCTGAACAGTGGTTAACTTTTTATAGGAAGAAGTATCGATACGGATATTTCTTGCTTCCACATACGCCCTCCCATCTCTCCCTTTCGTTCTAAGTCAGAGGTCACCAAACTTCTTAGCACGCGGGCCGTATTAACAGGCATGCAGCCGTTCTGGGGCCGGATAGACGGTCGAGATCAAATAAATTAGAATCAAAACAGACGTGTGGCGCTGAGCGAGGTGAAAGACTGGCCGATTGCTACCACTAAAACCACACGGGGAAATTCAAGCAGAGCATTATGAATGTATTCAATTTGCTAGTGAGAAGCGCGACCTTAAACAAATCATAAATTTTCGTGTTACTCTTCGTTGATAAGATGCATCCACCGGCCAGAATACAAGGACACGCGGGCCGATTCAGGAGGTCCTTGGGTTGGAGAACCAATGTTCGAAGAGGTTAACTGTATTAGCGTAAGTATTTTTCTGGATGTCCTCGGGATCTGCTGGTGATATCCTTGCTAACATTCGTGAACGATCTGCGTTTAACTTCTAACATTTGTGTTTACATCTCCCTTCCAATTCGTTCACCCATCGTGGTCACATAGTAAGTGTTGAGGTCACCAGAGCCATCGTCACAGGTGGCCAAGAGTTTGATAGACTCGCATGTCATTTACGGGTCACAACGTATCATGACGATATTGGGTGAGGGCAAACGCCCGTTTGCTTAACCAGCCATGCATCAAGTCTTGCCTAAAGGATGTCATAACAATCCGCACCCTCTGCAGACGAGAGTCATCGTTTAGATGTCACAATCATAAAAGAAAGTTACGGCATTGCATTCGCTATCCTGTCCCTCTACTTCTAAGGCCTGAGCTATGCCGCTTCAACTAGGATGCATGAAAGCGAGGGGAGTGTCGGCGACCGGGCATGCATAATGAAAAGCTACGAAACTGTCCGACCGGAGATTCCTAATGAAAGGTTATGAAACTGTGTACATAATTTGTAAGTAAAAGGCAGAGAGTGAGACGAGGAGAGAGAGGTCAAAAGCGTCAAGCAGAACGAACCTCTGTCGGTCATATATTTAAACCGACCACACTGTAAATATAAAAGACGATAGGAAGACTGTCTCATTGTTAATGTCAGTTCGCGATAGCGAGGGATTCCAAGCGGGTTTACCGGGTGACAACAAGATGAGGACTGTTCGACATTTAAATCTAGCAAGCATAGAAAATTGTGCTTTGGACTGAGTTTCAATAATTACTAGCCATGGATGTGACCAATTGAGAGGAACTGAACTCTTTTTGCCATCATGGATACCTCTCGTTATCTACTGAAAGGCTTTTCGTCTTTCACCCCAGCCGACTGCGTCACTTTGGTTGTTTTTTTTTTCTTCTTGTAATCCAGGTTATTTTGCGCAAGTCCCAAACTCTTCTCCAGGAATGATTATATACGATGGGATAAGTAGTAACCCCGTCTTAAAATTTTCTCTTAATTTCAAAAGGATAATTTTCAGAAGTTATTGCAACAATCAAACCGCTTGTCTTACGTACGTTTTGTCCCGGCCAACAGTCTTAACTGGCCAAGCAACTGCTTGGAGTCCCATTAAGAACTCAAAATCCCTGGAGACCTCGAGTGCACCGAGAACATAAGCTCTTTTTTTTTTTCAAGCTTCAAGATATATTCGCCAATGATAATAATACAAGCACAGCAACTATAGGCCCTTGCTAAATAAACGAAGAATTCACTACTAGTCCAGATGCACTTCTTAAAGTTTTGGCATGGCTCTCAAGTGAACAGTTGCACGAGATCATCACAGTTTTGGCAGCCTGCCCCCAAATCACTTGGGCATTGCCAGCTGCGTTACAACATGATATGTTGTAGCGCAACAAAAGCATGTTTATAAGGCACTTTGATTGAGAATCCTCATTTGCTTGTGGTAGTTTGCTTTCCATTACGCTAGAATAAGAAAAAAGAAATATTTATAGAGAACTCTTCAACTGTGTTTAGGTTTGTAAGAAAAGCTATTCTTTTCATTTTGCACGTTACCTAGTAGGCATAAGTTATGATTAATCGTCTGTACGCTCATTCGGAAGGGAAGATAAATTCTCGTTTTGTCGTGTTTTGAGCAGTGTGCGAATGCTACGACCAATCTTTAACTACGTAAGATTCTCCTGCGTAATCCTGATGTTTTAATCTTAAGCTTAAGTGGCAGAACGCTTTCATGTTTGATGTTTTTTTTTCAGAACCTCGCGAATGTAACAGCAACGTTCCTGGTGCTATCTTTCAATATTTAAAAAATAGAATAAAGCTTTGCTAAAGAGATTTGCTGACATCCAACATGTTCATAGTATTGTGACCACGAAATGCCAGACTTACTTAACTAAGAAAACATGATCGCTGCTAGAACATAAAGCATAAATATAACATAACAATTAAAATAGAAATAAAATAAATTTGGCTAAAGAGCGTCGCTGATATCCAAAATATTTATAGTATTTTGACGACTACATGCCAGACGTACTTAACTAAGAAAACATGATCGCTGCTATAGCATACATCATAAATATGGCATAAAATCAAAACAGGAATAAAATTAAATAACGATAAAATAAATTAGCAACAAAAGTTCGCTGAGGAGCTTTGCTGATATCCAAACTGTTTATACCCCTTTGACCAATAAATGCATGCAAGGCGTACTTAACTAACGAAACATGATCACTGCTAATGCCTGCAATGCGAATCAGCAAATCTTCTGTTTGCAAATCGTATAAATTTTGTGCTTTCTTAACAGACATGTTGCTTCTCCTTGTTAGAGACGCCTTGCAAGATGTAATTTTAAAAGCATCTCTCGAACAGAGGTCGTTTTAGCGACCTCATAGTGGGTCCCCCGACAGTCTTTAAGTTCGAGTTCGAAAACGTGCCGCCAACTGCAGCTAAATAGCTCTTGCTATGCATTTCGAAATCAAGCTTAATCGGGCGATGAATAGGTGAATCATAGTTGCCTGTGGCGCGTTTGCTGGTCTATTTTACACTGACATTTTACCAGCTGTTGGCTATCCACAGGTGCTTCTTGAATGACCTGTCGCGCGAATCCGAATCGACTTCGCTCTGTTGCCGCCATCTTAAGTTCCGGTGTTGCGGCGGATAACCGACCAGTAATTAAAAGCAGTTGGCGACTGTGAAATATGTCGGATGTGCTTTCATTTAGCGAGGGTTTTCATGTATACCACTAGCATATAACAGCATCTAGAATCTACAAGGATTCTGTTCTAGCCTACGCGTTGGAGTGGAACTCGGTTGTTTCGTGAGTGACTTACTTTCGTGCAAATCATTTGGTATTTAACACACAAAAGAGGTTGTGGCCAGGAAATGTACGCATGTCACTTGGTTCACTTGCATCGATCGGATTGTCTCTCACTTATTGTTTTTTGTTATGCATGTTTGTACGCGTGTGCTAGCGTTTGTAAAGCGCGCGCGCGCTGTGTGTGTGTGTGTGTGTGTGTGTGTGTGTGTGTGTGTGTGAGTGGGCTATTGTTTTTTGCAAATGATTTTCGTTAAACAGTGAGTTGAATCGCGGCTGTGTCTGGCTTTTGCTTGTTTTGGAAGTTTGCTTTGCAGGATTTTTGTTACGTGTTCAATCGGCTATTTGCTGTACTCAGCTTGCATACTCCGTCTCAAATCATGTGTTTTCCTATCTGTGCGTCAGTCTGTCCGTGTGTCTGTCTTTCTGTCTGTCTTTCTGTCTTTGTCTTTCTGTCTTTCTGTCTGTCCGGTTAGCTAGCGTTCCTGTGGCTCTTGGATCAGCCTCCTTTCTGGCTGTTAGTCTAAAAGTGTTTCACTAGTATATCAGCCTGACAGTGCAATAGTTTCGTTAAGAAATCGCATGTAGAACCTGTTACAAATTAATTACCAACTGTTAAGAGTGAAACGTAGCAGAAAATTTTTTTATGAATATTTGCAGTCCTTACTTTTACTTAATTAGCCTGACTTAGCAGTTCTTTGTTATGCACTAAGAATAGCTCCTTGTAAAAGAACATTGTATAGCTAAGAATATAGCTTCACGCGCTATTTAAAACGAAGATTAATGCTTGCGGAATTTTCGAATTGCGTTGTTGGATTGCCGTCCTTTGCGATTCGATTGCGCTCAATAAGAACTAACGTTGATTGGTTACCCTTGGGCTCAGAGTCGTTTCCTATTGGTCGCTGTGTGTATTGCGTCATTTTCGAAGGGTCTGCGGAGTCACACGTGTTGTTGATGTTTGGAAATGTGGAGTGAGATCCTGAGCGTTTTGAGTTGACTCTATGCGCGCCACAAAATGCCACACGCTGTTTGCGTATCATGCGCCAAAGTTGCTGGTGGCGTAAGGACGTTTTGAAAAGCAAGGCCCACCAGTAAAAATTTGGTAGCCGGAGTGTAAGGAAGCGAGAGCAGTTTATTGAAATCTGAATCCTAAGAGGGTTATTATGTAGCTGGAGTTCTTTTTTGTTTCAGTCTCGGACGTATTGAGAGCAAAGATTAAATCTCGCTCGTGGGATTACTAATCCGCATCCTTGCAATTCGGCAGCTGAATATATCATTCGTTCCGTGCAACAGAAATGCTCACGTTAGCTTTAGCTCTCGTCTCTGCAATTGCAGTTCAAGGTAAGATGACATTGCCTGTAAGGGACCAAGTCAAACTTTTCTTTCTTAGTAGTTTAACAGCTATGCAGGAACATCCATCGTAGCTGCCCGCATTAGCCCGTGCTTTGAATATATTTTTTTTTCCCTTAAAGAGGCAGAGTTCTGGTAAAAGAATCTTAAGCTTCCTTCGCAGCCAATTTCCCTACTGCTTCTCAGCGATTCCAAAGGTCTTCTGGGGGAACAGTTTTTCGCATCCTTAGTTTTGAAGTTAGGATGGGAGCCACGGGCAGATCTCGACGTCTAATTTTTATTTCTCTGAGTTAAGAACGCGCTGGGCCCTAATTGGTACATAATTGGACGCCATAACTGATTTGAGTGCTGGGCACCCCCACTTATGTGCGATTAGACGGAATTTTTAAGGTGATTGTCAAACCTTGATCTCCGAATACTTATGGAACGCAGTGCTGTCGACGGACCTTGGATGAAAGGGAATTCACAAAATGGCTCCTATTACGAGTTGTGCTTTCGAGCAGATAGCGACTCTGTAACCGATATGGGTGCCGCTTCGCTGGTTGCTCTCGATTACTCCAAAGCCACACGCAAAACGGTTAGGGAGTCATGTATTGGGTTATATACGCACGAAACACTAGTTTATTACGAGCCCTGCTTCTCGTGTTGTCATTCGTTTCGTTTTCTTTTTCCAGCTGATAATTGCGTCACCCGGCGAAACGAAGAGCTGGCCAAAGGCATTGTTGGCAATTACATCCCACAATGCACCGAGAATGGGGAGTGGGAGCCGAAGCAGCGCCATGCTGGCACAGGCTACTCTTGGTGCGTTTTTAAGACGACCGGCGAAAAATTGCTCGGTACCGAGGGAAGGCCCGAGCCGACCACCACCGACTGTTATGCAAGTAGGGACTTATTTTTTCTTTGATTGATTTTCAGATACATCTTGACAGCGCTAGCGCAAGGCAAGCCACGGCATCCTTAACGCGGCTAAAGCTATGTCAACTATTGCATATCAAAAGCTTGCAGTAACAACAACAACAGCAAACAACAACAACAGCAGCAACAACAACAACTGCGCCAATTAGCCTGTCAACACATTCAAGAGTATTAATGTTGCAAGGATGCATCTGGCTGGAGCAAGACTTCGCAGAGGCGATCGATAATATAGTAACAGCAATAACCAGGGCTGCTATAGCAGCAGCGCTTGACACAGTCTCAAGGTCAACAGCATTAGCAACAACAGGAAGAATAGCAACTTCTACATGAAATCAGCAGAACCGACAATAACCTCCACCACCACAAGCAATAACAATAGTAGCATCAGCAGCACCAATCTAAAACGACCGCAGTCACAACAGCATCCATAGAAACTGCAACAAAATCATCAACAAATGCAGCAGCTGCACCAGCACCAGCAGCAACAGCAGCATATATATGCATATATATGTAATATAATAAATATATTATTTAATATATATAACATATTTATGTATCTATAATTTCTCCACAAGTTGAAAGCAACGTAATGGTTATGTTTTGTATGGAGAATTAAATAGAGATTTTTAGACAATACAAGACTTCTTGTCAATTCCAAGCTTTGCAAGTAAGTAGACCTTGGTTTTAGCGCATCACCAATGTCTTTCAAATTTCGCACCAAGCATGCTATTATTCTACGTAATCTCAATGATGCATAATTATGTAATTATGCATTCTTTAAACTTTTGTGGAAGGTTCCCATGCTGTGCTGTTTCAGAGTGCGTCCTGAGGCGGCATGGCGCCATGTCAATGGTAAAGCTTCGCATGAGCGGCGTACTGGTCCCTTCCTGTGACGCGAACGGTCTCTTCGAGAAGGTGCAATGCAACGTGGCGAACGGCATGTGCTGGTGTGTGAATACCAGCACGGGAGAACCAATTCCCAACACGTATAAATTCATGACCGATGGGGTACAGCCGAACTGCTGAGCCGCCGTTTTTCTAGCACGTATAAAATCGTGACCGATGGGGTACAGCCGAACTGCTGAGCCGCCGTTTTTCTAGCACGTATAAAATCGTGACCGATGGGGTACAACCGAACTGCTGAGCCGCCGTTTTTGTAGCACGTACAAAATCCTGACCGAGAGCGCTACCTAGCGGCGTAGCTGTCCAGTGCACTAGCCTGTAATCTCTAGTTTTATTTATATCAATATTACTTGTTGGTTTGTTTTGCATTGCGTGTTAACTCGGTCTTTTCGATGCATCGTTTCGAGTTCGGTCCGCGCTGGAATCTAGGAAAAGGGATTTCGATGTTTGAGATAGCGAAGAATTCTTTGGCTCTGGCCTAGTTTGTAAGGTTCATCCGCCTACCCTATGCTGCTTTAAGTAAACAAAGGAGTAAATAACTAAGTAGATATATGAATAGAAACAACAAATAAACTTGATCTGAGTCACAAATACGAGCTCTTTTTATTATTATATTATATATTATTTTATTATATTTATATTTATTATATTATATTATAGTATTATCTTTATATTATAATACGAGTTATTCTTCTTTGCATCTTCAATTTTGCACTTAGTTTTTTATGTGTCTGGTATTGTTCTTGTGGTTGGCGATTTGCGAGAAGTGTTGACTTTTTAATTAACGATGAAGCAATCATCAAGTGCTTCATTCCACAATGCTGGGAAGCCATTCGCAATGATTGAATGACTGAGTGAGGCATTCCAGCATTGATCCATTGAAGGTCCTATTGTGTATGCAACACATGCAATTTAGGTTATTGTGTAGGTAAACGCAGGTTAATACTTACAGTGTGAGGGACATCGATATACTACCAAGCAGGATTCCTGATTCAACAGGGTCGAGGTAATTTTAGGGTGAAAGGCGAGTTGATGTGAATGCGGCAGGGGACAGGCAAAAAGTATATTCGCTCCGTGCTGGCGTTCCTTCTCACAGGGTGGCCCATTTCTCCCCATTCGAGTGCGACCTTCGGGACTGGTTCGCTTGCGTTTAACATTCACGCTGCGCGCAACAGATCTAGTGACATCGCGTCATTGTGAGCACAAGTCTATCAGAACCTATGAATAGAGTCATCCAGATGGTTAGCATGATCTCTGGAGTGTTTGTTATGGGGATTCTGTAGTGAATGCGCAAACGAAAGACAGCGTTAGAACGAGTTTATACTTTCGCAGATCAGCCAATAACAGAATTTTTGAGTACTACGTTTTATAAAGCCATGGAATGTTCTAGAATTCCAGGTACATCGTACGATCCTTTCGCACAACCAATGTGATTGCACTGTACCTCTGGAGTTCCTAACGATAACTTACCATCCTTCGGGAATCTTTATTATCCTCGTAACATGCTCGGTTGGTTGGTGAAGAGCCAGGAGTTTCCCCGGGTGCGCAGTCCATCGAACGTCGGTTACAGCAAATGAGGCACGTCGTCGGATGTTGGTTGAGCCTCCCAAGGAGCCAAAGGGGTCAATACGTACCCTCAAAGGGAGGCTCGGACGACTGGTTGATGCTGAAATCTGTCTGCTGTAGACTTGGAGACACTCTTCGTGGAGACCTTCCCAGCAGATGACGATGTCTTATGCTTGGTCCGGTCTTCTTAGGATATACTCCAAACAGGGTAGCCACAAAAATATGTCACACATGCTGCTTGCCCACCGTCCGCCACGTGGAGGCTCTCTTATTTCTTCAGCCTCGTCGAAGCACATCTTGCGAGTCTTTTCATTTGAGTAAGACCTGTTTATTATAACCTGCATCAACTAACAACCTCGACAACCTCGTCAACTTTATGTCATAACAACGCTATATAGAAAATCTCTTCCTCATAATCAGGCTCGCTTCGTTTACAAAAAGTTATGCCGGTAGAATTTGTTGAATTTTACCGCTAGGAAACAGGATACTGCAGGGCACGAATCTTCTTAATGATTCTTAACATAGTATTCACAATCTAGAGAATTGATCTACATCATTGGAGGCTGTTAGCCTGGCAATAGCTTTGGAAACTCCATGTCATACCCGCAGTAAGGCTGGCACTCCCTAGCAGACAATCTCTTTCTCCTTTTCTGTCTCTGTCTCTGTCTCTGTCTCTCTCTCTCTCTATCTATCTATCTATCTATCTATCTATCTCTCGCTCTCTGTCTCTGTCTCTCTCTCTCTATCTATCTCTCGCTCTCTGTCGCTGTCTCTCTCTGTCTCTCTCACTCTCTCTTTCTCTTTCTCTCGCTCTCTTTCTCTCGCTCTCTGTCCCACTCTCTCATTCTCTTCCTCACTTTTCTCTCCCTCTCTTTTCTCCTCTTGCTGTCTGTCCATCTCTCCCTCTTTGTCTATCGCTCTCACATCCTCTCTCTCATTCTTTCTATATCTCCGCCTCTCACTATATCACTCTCTCCTCTTTCTTTCTCTCTCTCTCTCTTTTTTTTTCTCTCCCTCTCACCCTGTCTCTTTTTTCTCTCTTCTATCTCTCTCTCTTCGTCTCTTGCTCTCTGTTTCTCTCTTTCTCTCGCTCTCTCATCCTCCCTCCCTCCTTTTTTCTCTCTCTGTCTCTCCCTCTATCATTCTCTTCTCCTCTCTCGCTCTCTCTCTCTATCGCTTTGATTGTTCAAGTACCTAATGAAAACTTCCTATGCAGTGGATACTCAAGACACTCATGCTCCATTAAAGGGATTTAACGAGTTTATGATTAGTTTTGTCTTTCAAGAATTCATTTAAAGTTTAAGCTTAGATAGCTTTGTTAGAGAACCTTCACCCACGCATTTGCTTTGTCAATGATAAATATCATAGAGCTCCGCGAACTCTCTATAAAATGTTTTTAAAACATGCTTAAAATACAAAAGTTGATACTAAACCACGGCTACGAGAACTCCAACCTGAGCTCAAGAAGAAGTCACTTAAATAGATTGGCTGTCGGTGAAGCTTTCTTACACCTGCGGCACAAACCTGCGATGTCTTACTGCTGCGAACAATATGGGCTGATTTTCATAGAGCATGAATTCATATTTCTTGCGTTTGGGTAAACACAGACGGACTTCCCTCTTACCTGCATTCAGGGACAGATAACTAGCGCAGATCAGATCAAATACTTGTGAATCTTTTTGCGATAAAATATCCTTTTCTATTGATCGAGCTATTGTCCGGTGGTTTGACTGCAATGTAAACACGCGTTTGTGTTGCTGCTCGCGCTGTCTCTTGTTGCTCCATTACAAAGCCAATCGCTTTCTCGAAGAACCATGCCCCTTTAACCATGATCTGGACTAAACGCAGCTTCGTGTTTTTGTGAACGTATCTTTAGTTGTGAGTAACGTTTTGTTGATATTTATATCTGACGATTTGATGACGGGGAAAGGAACACGGCATCGTGGGAGTTGAGATCGGGCTCCTTTGTACGCCGTTACGCAAGCACGGTTGAGGGTGGCATGAACAGGAAATCTTGCCCTCTTTGAGGTGCTTTTAGGTTGTTTGGGCTTGGTAGAGCAACTTTGATCAAAGCCTGTCAACTTTAGTATACAGAGAGCCAGTTAAGGTAGCTCTTGTATCTGATAAATAGGTTACTACGATTCAAAGGTCTTGAAGAACGCAAATTAATTTTAAGGTGTGATTTAGGTAGGCTTATATTTAGTGATAGATTAGTGAGTGATAGATTGTAGTGATAGATCTATGTCGCCAAGTTTATCTTTCATTCGTAAGGTTTTGTTCGTTCTATGTGAAAGGTCAAAAGTTTCGCTGAATAATATTTTCGTAAAATTGTTTGCTAGTTTAAATATTTGAGCAAGTATTGCATTGCTGAATTGATGGGTTTCAGCACTCATTTAGCAATAATGTTCAAGTCTTTTCTTTCCATGTATAGGTAACTCATCAACTTCATCTGAATAGCCATCTTTTTAGGTACTCATGACTGCCATAAGCCTGATTACGAAGTTTTGTTTAGGAATGTTCAGAAAATGCCTGAGTTTATGTATGTCAGCCAGTTATGCATTCTGTCTGCACTATTGAATCTCAAGTTGACCTTCATCAATTAGTTTGTGGATTTCAAGTAAACATTTTTTAAACCTAAAACCTAATTATTTGTTTGTACCTTATATTATCCTGTTCAAAAGGTACAAAGAAGTTCTTGACGTGTTGGATTACAGGTGAGTTTAAAGGTGCTTTTGCAGAGGCCTTAATGGCCTGTTTCACTGCACATAGACATAATTCTTTGGTCATTATCGGTTCTTAATTCAAGACTTTATATGCTAAGGTTTTCATTGCAAGGTAATAGTTTGAACTGATTTTCTTTGTTAATGTAAACTTCAACAAATTTAAAAAAAAATTCGCCCTGTGCGTCAACAATTAAGAAATATGTATAGAAATATAGGACTAAGTAGATATAAGAAATATAAAGACATGTATTTTGAGGCTTTATGTGCACCCTTGCTTATGTAAGTTGTTATGATAGTGTGTTCCCTGTAGCCGGAGCTTTTTTATCTACTTATTAGTGCTTCGTAGGTGCAGCTGGCTCTTGCCTGTTTTACACATGATGGTTTGTCATTTGTACCAAGCATGACTACTTTGGCTAGCAAGCCTCCGCCACACAGATGTTCGGCTAGACAATCATCTGGTTCAGACACTGTGCCAGCCACCATGCAATCTCCTCGAAGGCAATTTGAATCTCCTTGTAGAAAGTCTCTTCGCTCGTCTCTGATACGGCAGACACCCCTAAAAGTGAAGGATACTTCTGCTTCAGAGGGCCAAGTGGATTTTCGGGAAAATAACAATGTTGGCACAGGTCAGTTGTGATTTTATCTCTCTTTGTGTTTCATCTTCTGTCTGTATTACAGATAAGTGTCTTGGTGTTTGTGGTAATGATGCAGGTGATGGCAACTAAGATACATGGTTTACCTCCTTGATGATAAATGCAAGAGACAGATGAATTTCAGAAATTTTATTACTCGTGGTCGGCTAGGCAAGTTGTGAAGTAATTTTGCAGAGAATTCGATTTTTGAAGTTTATGTATTCATGCAATCTTAAATGGTGTGCATGAAGTTCCCGAATATGGTGTTATCTATTTGCGGAATGTATGTTCAGCTGTAATGTTATGATTTTATACAGTAAGTTTATTTAGGATGATAAGATGCTGTTTTAGCCAGGGATGAAATTTTGATTAGAAGTTCAAGCCTTGCAGTTTTGGGCAATGTTTTGCTTCAGCACATGTATGTACTATTATGTAGTTCATAACAAGAAGTATATGTTGGTTAAGTTGGCATTTTGTTCACATTTTAAATAGTTGTAATCTATATAGGCTTCAAGGACTCTGCTGCCTATTTGATGTTTGCTGCCGTGTGGCTTCAGCATTGTATGGCATCTACTTCTCTCTCTGTAAATCTAAGTCCCTATTGCTGAAGTACAATGAGTTTAAGCCCTGGATGTTTTGTGCTTGGCTTTGTCATGTTAGATTTCAATAGTCAGTAACGTTTTTCCCAAATAGGCATGTGGCTGTAAGTTCAAAACGGTGTCTAAATTAAATACTGTTGCTTTTCCATAACCAGCGCAAAGCTGTCAATAGCAGAAGCCAATGAAGTGTGTGTGTGTTAGTGAATGAAACTAATCATCTAGGAGTTTGATCAGAAGCCAGGAGTTTCTGGGTTCAAATCCAGCCTCCTCAAGATGTAAAATGGTTTATAGGTTTATCTCATAAAAGGGTGTCAGGTTGCAAGTGACTGCAGCCTGACACCGCCCAGGCCAATGTGCTGAATGCGGACTTGAAGCGACACACATCCTACTTTTCCTGACAGCCAGTGACGCTTATGTTTTTGCTTTTAGCTTCACCTGTTGACCGGAGAGCGTATCATGAAGGGAGCGACGAAGCTATGGATCTTACGGACTTGGAGAACTTTATTGCCAAGAGGGCGGCCAGAGTTGCAAAATCTGTGGAAAGCTGTGATCGAGATGTTCGCTCGGATGCCTTGGTTGCGGGTGGTGAGCCCTTTAAGCGGAGGATTACCGAGGCTGACATTATGGAACAGGAGACTAAGCTAGTCATTTTGGAGTATTTAAGTTCAGCAACTCCAGCGCAGTCGACTCCTCGTCGACAATCCCATAGAGACAAGGGCGAATCCGATCTTGTTGATCAGCCGTCTGGTAAGGCTGGCGCCAGTGCCGTACCTGAAGTATCGTACAAGAAAGCTGTCAAGTCTCACACGGTCCACGTTTCAGAGGTCGATCGTCAAAAGTTGCTACAAGAAATACAGGCAGCCGCGAAGCGCAAGACGTCCAGAAGTAACAGTGATGCAACGAGCGAGCACTATAGTCACATGCGGCGGAAGTTCCAGGAAATGAAAATTCCGGTCAAGGACTGGATTAACGTGAATTTGCGCAGGGAAATTATATCGTTCAGCCACTCTGCATTGCATCCAACGTCCACCCTAGAAAAACACGATCCGGTCATTATCTGTCAACCTTCTGAGAAGAGAAAGTTCCGCAAAGTAGTCGATGAGTATTTGACGGAATCCAATCAAGAGCGTGCGCGCAAGAACGGTTTATGTGATAGTGATTGGCCTAATGCCGTTCTTAGCAAGTCGAAAGGGGATGGTCGTTTGCCGCAGTTTGAGTCTTCTGAGGGGCAAAAGTTGTCTGAGGTACATAGTATTAGAGGCGAAGATAGCGTAGCAGAGAAGGCTGAGCCAGTTGAGGTGCCTGACGTGGTGGAGTGTGTAGAGCACAGGGTGGATCGTCAGACCGCCGTGGTTGCAAGGCCAGACGCGCTGAGGTGAGCGCTACCACTTCGCGTTCAACAGGACTACGTCCCCCGTCTGTAACTATATTTCTCCTACCTACCTACCTACCTACCTACCTACCTACCTACCTACCTACCTACCTACCTACCTACCTACCTACCTACCT
>QQSS02177176.1:0-14813 GCA_003687565.2 Craspedacusta sowerbii
TATATAAAAAGGCCTCCATAGATTTTCCTGGACGGAGCACAAATCAAATAAATCGATTTTGAACAGGTTGAACACGAAGGAGAATTGCTAAATGAAGTTCGGTAACTAAAGCTTGTTTATTATGGCCACACGGTAAGGAGAAACACTACACTGAAAAAGATGTTATACAAAGACGTACACAAGGTGGTAGGAGTAGAGGAAGTCAAAGAAGGCGCTGGAAAGAAGACGTCAGTGACTAGATAGGGCTAGATATAAAAAAGCACTATGATCAGATGAGAATAGAGAAATAGAAAATTGCTGCACGTTTCGCCAGTAACACTTGAAAGGAAGGAAGGTATTAAAAGACATGCTTTTTTCGGGCATGTCTTGTACTTGAGGTGTTCTTTTGCTCTTCGGTATTTTTTACGTTGTTGAAATAATAATTCTATATATATATATTTTTTTTTGGTTTTTCATGCCCTGCTCTTCCGTTTTCTTTTTCATGGGCCAACCTCGTATGACGTGCTTTGGTTTGTCCTTGGGTTAGTCTCGGCATGAATCGCTTTTTTTTATTACGCGCTACCCTGTATGCGGGGCCAATTCTACGCAAAAGCAGGATGTCATTGAGCTAAATGTTCCTTCTTACCAGCTTCCAGTATCCTGATTTTCTTTGATTGCCTAAGAACTTTGCTTGTAGCATGACAAGGCCATTGCAATATAACTTGACCAATAACTATTTGATCAGAAATGCCAATCAATTCAGTACGCCCATGAGTACGACCAACACAAATGCTAATAAATGCTTCGCGTCTGAAAGCGTTTTGCCTCAATAGAGAACTCCGTAAATTTTGATGAGTTCAACATCACCAATTTCAAAAAGCGTAAGCTCTGTTTGACATCATCAATCAAGGATATCAAACTCTTCGAAGCTCAGACAGGGATCAGTCGCATTTTATAAGTTGCAAAAAATCTGGAAATCAAGCAGAAGCTCAGGTCAATACGTCTATAAAGTGCGTCTATTTAAGACATGTCCCGTAAGACAAGTTTCTCCATAGTTCTCTATCGAGGAAGAACTTGCATCGCAAGCCCGTACTAAAGTATGTCTCTTGACTTTTTTCCCCAGCTTAAAAAAATAGCCGATCGCAATAAGGCATGATTTAGTCACAAGTAAAGATGCTTGAATTCAGCAACCACTCTCACCTGCGATACAAAGAACGCAGCTAACCTGCGTCACATTCTCCGCCAAGATCGGTACGAAGGAGGAGGGAAGACAACTTTTATCAGCCATGTCACCAACTAAACGGCGGATTAATTAACCTCCGGAAGGAAAAACTCCAGAAACTTTCAAAACGACATACCACTTTCTGACAAACCCGACGACTACACCTCAGCGCTATCGGCCAAGCAAAAGTAAAAAAAACAACAAAAAGGAAACTGATCTGTAAACCAAATACACTTGCGGCTTAAAGAAAGCTAAGCATATACAAAATTAAAAATATACAAAAAATAAAATATAGCATGAAGCCAAAGATGCATATAAAATCGCCTCAAAATAACAAAAGAGCTAAACTATTCTTGCCCTAGCTCTAATATAAAAAGAAGAGGGAGCGATAGAAAGGAAAATAAACAACCATGACTCCTAAGACAACAATGATCGGAAGTCGTCAAAACCCAAATACAAACGACCAAATGCCAATGCTCAAATTACAAATTACTACATCAACGAAATCCCACCCATGTTAAACTATTCTTGCACTAGCTCTAATATATAAAGAACAGGTAGTGATGGAAAGAAAAACAAACAACAAACACGTCTCTTACAACAACTATGATCAGGAGTTGTCAAAACCCAAATACAAATGACCAAATGCCAATGCTCAAATTACAAATTACAGCATCTGCAAAATCCCACACATACGTGCATCCCCATAAAGTTCTAGCAGCAGTCTTGGGCATATCAAAAGGCAACAGCTCGTAGCACTTGCAGGGACATGTACAAGTTGACGGCCATGCCAACTAAGAAGAAGAAGAAGCGGGCCGGTTGACGGACTTCCCAAACGTAAACCAGGGAATGCAAAATACGAGCGCCAGCGAACACTTGAAAAACTCCATTAGCCGTGGCGTAGCCAGGGGACGTCAGCACATAGAAAAATCCAAGGACCAGAAACGGCAAGATGTTTTCTAAATCATTCAGGTGCGCTCGGCGAATTCTCTCGATGTGAGGATCATATCCACTCTTGGTCTCGTGATCGCCTTTGAACGCTTTGTAATCTTCTGGAGAGGCAAAGACTCCACGCGTAACACGGTTCAGGGTAGTCAGGAGGGACATCGCGAACAGCTTTAAAATGAGGACAGTTGCGTAGAGAACGAAACTTGCAAAAACAGGATTGGAAAGGCTTAATTGCTCAGCCATTTTATAAGACCGGAGAACTCGAGATGAAATCTACCTGAAAGGACAAATTACGTAACATGGATCACGACTATGAAGGCCCATAAGTATTGATGTGAAATAAAATGAGGCAATACCATGAGTGGTACCCTATTTGAAAAGGCAAATACTGCCTTGTCACTTCAGAAATGATAGTCAACCACATCCTAACTTCTGACAAAACCAGACATGCATAAAGTTATGGCATAAGACACATGGCATACAAACAACCTTCAAGCACTGCATTCAGTTCCATGAAAATCAAGTTAGCAATAACAAAGTAAATACACCAACAACATAACCAAACAAACATACACATGGCTCGCTATATTCTCGGGAGCAAAATCTAACAAAGCATGCATGCAATTACATTGGCAGGGACATAATCAAACTTAATATAGCATATGACCGAACTTAATGCAAGGCATGTATTACTAGAAACAAACTATATTAGAACGCACTATAAAATAATAACATAATACAATCTGATAGAAAATAATACAATTTTATAATATAGTACATAACTAAATGCCTAGAAGCTATTGAAATGCACATCTAAAATTTACAATGGAGAACAAAACCTTCAAATCAGAAAATTAAGGACACATTGCAACATGAAAACAAATTGTGCTAAAAATGGCCAACCTTGAATCACGTAAGAAGCAGTTTTGGAGTAACCTATCCGTATCATATAATTCAAAGTCAGAATATGAAACGGCGGCCAGATACAACAACGCATGAAAATGATCATCATACAACTTTGCTTAAAATCCTAATGTTCAGAAGCCAAATGTCAAATTTCAGATGTCAAATTTCCTGTTAGCCAGGGTTCTACAGCAGAGTAATACAGAAAAACTTTTTTCTCTAAATTCATAGCAATTCCATCGACACCTATACTAGCCTTTAAAACTTAATTAGGATTTCAGTTTTCATTGTTAACTGTAATAATAGCTAAATCTTATTTATTGGCCACCGCACTTAAATTGACCAGTCGCTACTGATGCAATTATTAGCTTGCAACTTTGCCTCTTCATAAGAATGCAAATTTAAAATTCTTAATAAAAATTCTCAAGCCCTTTAACAGCCTCAAAAATCCACCAAGATGTAGGTGAGGAAGCAAGGCTCACACATAGAACCATAATCATGTCACACCATTACATGGCACAGTAATCAAATAAATATTTTGATTTTTAAGTGAACAGCTAAATTATTATTAAGCAGGAAGTACCAGCCACATGTGGCAACAACCTCATGCTTCAAGTAGTTCAACCTTAATAAAGATTCACAAGACATGCTATTTAAACCTGATTCCTATCATACCTCAATAAGGATTAGCAGATGATTTGCAAGCAAGCAAGAGTTCTTGACACATACGCGAAGTGCACTTGTTATAAAGATGTTACTCAACTGTTAAATGTACATATCATAACTGGACATACATAAAACATATTACACAAACAATAGGCTAGCATAATCTGATTTATACACCTAATATAAACCTGTTGAGCAATCTCTGACAATGATTACGAGTTGCAAACACTTTCCCAGCAGGAAACAACATACCACTTGAGCAGAAAATAGCATAGTGCTGATTGCTGCTGTTCGCTGTCACGCCAAATCTTTCTGAAAAATGTTAGGGTAAGAAACCAACCCAAGCAGGGAAAAATACAGAAATTTTCAGCACCAATCAAAAGTGTTTCAGAAAGATATTTCTGCCCAGGAAACAGTAGACTACATAAAAGTTCAAACTGAAACTGCTGAATGTACATGCTCACGTTCTTGTTTCTAAATTAATTTCAGAAAATACAGATAAAAAATATTTCAACAGAGATCCCTCCCTCGAAAAAAAAAAGCAGTGAAAACCATCCCAAAACATGACCTGGTCTCATTCAATAAAATTCCCAATGCATTTCCTTCATATCTTACAGCAGCCAAAATATCCTTACGCTGGCCGCCCAAGGTAGTGTAGTACCGCAATACCTATACAACAAGCCGTCGTTGTTTGTGTGAGCAAATTGTTCTATTTCGTTTCCGTATCATCATCGCGTAACGTTCAGCCAAAACTTCTTTCCAAACGCTCCTACATATTTGACGACCTTCTATCCACTGGACGAGGTTGTGCCTGTAAGAAGCAGCGTGACTCAGCAAAACAATCCCACCTTACCACCATGGGCAAGGATGCGTAGGCCCAACCGCATTGGAGAAGGTCGGTGAACAGAAATTGATGTCACTTTTTTTTCCAGAAATTTTATCGCACCTCAAACCCAGCTTTATTCCATATCACTGTCATTTACAGCACTTACTGACAATCTATCAGCTACACGGATAACATGGTGGTCCAGCAGCATATATCTGATCTCCGAAATCACGACTAAAAATAATCACTTCCCTGCTGACCCTCGCGCCTTAAGTGGTGGGCGACATTGCCTTGAAGCCTCAGAGCATAGCCTTGAGATCTCGTTTGGGCGCACTAGACACTGCCCTCGCAAACCTCAGTCGCACTCCCATCAGCTAATTGGCCAATAGGAACGGGTTCTGGAGGACATCTCATCTCATCCTGGAATGCCTATGCGGATGAGAGACCACTCATTGTTTGAAAGGACCTGTGGTGCTTGCATCATTGCAGGACATATCAGACAAACCCAAACCTTTTTGGAGAAACACCCATGCATCTAACGTTACTCACAGTCTGCTGTCGAAGATGTCAAAGCTTCCGAAGATGTAGGGGAGGATAGAGCTCAGCAATAACAAAGTAGCACCAATGGGCCTCACGCAAATCGTTTTCGCACAATCTTATTTTAAGGCAAATTACGTCTAAGACAGGTACGAAAACGATGTTGAGGATAAACTTTGCAGCATCCATATTGCCGAGTGCTCGTTTCGGGCAGCCTTACAGTGTTAAGCTACCTGGAGTAGAAGATTGGTAACTAAGCTCCCCAAAAGGGGTAACTTTGCACCCCAAAACACCACTGCCACTCGAACTTGCCTCCGGATAAGTGCAATTAGTGAGTTTTCAGACTACATCCTTTACAATGCACACGTGAAGTTCGCAGTAACGGTCTCACTATCGTTCAGGAATGACCTGAGTCTTCTTGCCTGACGACGCCTATTCTACAAGTTAGCGTTTTCCTAGTCGTCTGCACTTCATTAACATTGCAAAAATTTTGCGAAGCCATATTTTGAGGACGAGTTGAGAAAGCAACTAGCTCGGATCTGGGTCAAAAAAGTGTGCGCATGCGTAATAGCATTGTGGTCTCATTCACGTCGCACACGAGATTCTTAAGGCAATACCCAGGAATCAGAAGGCCCCAGGAACCGGTCACATACTAGAAGTGTGCATGTCATGCCCAAAAGCGTACCTGATTCTTGCCAGTCACAGATTACTGAGAATAACCAAGAAGCACTTGGCAATTATCAGCTCCATCTTGCTTCACATGGTGTACAATGGCAAGCTCATACAGCCTCCTTTGTACCCGTTTAAATATAAATGAGTACACTGGGGCGCTAAAACAATTGGACGTAAGGAAATAGGCCATCCTCCGCGAACTATCCGTAGAGCAGCTGTCGAGCAGAATTCAGGAACACTCTGACTTAAGATACCAGCTTACCTCAATAATAACCTTGCTAAGACTTTCCTTTCGATACCAACTACCTTGCTGGTTCGGTGAAGCGCCTTGTTTGCAGTGACCTAGCTAATGATACAGAGACCATCTTAGCCAAGCATCATTTCAAGCCGCACCGTGGATGTGATCTTCAAACCCCGCGCTCCCTTGTTGGTGACTACGCGCAGACACACAGCCAGGCTAGAAAGAGACCCACTAATTGGCTGAATGCCAGAATAAACACGGAGGCTTCTCCCATCCACTATGCCTGTTCGAGACCAATTCAAATCGCCTCAATCTGAAGCGAAAAATCAGCCAGCCCCCATCAATGCACGGCACCTTTTGCAGACGCCTAAACAGCGACAACCTGGCGCAGAGGCACCTTACGCATTCGACCTATCATGCCTGCACCCGAGCCACCAATCTGACGCTGCTCTGGGACCAGGAATCCGTCTAGGATCTTCTCCCAAAGACAGGCGGGCCGTCACACATTGCTCCAGCACGTGATTGGCCATTCTATCATAATGACGTTTGTATACCTGACGGGTATAATCTGTACACTGCTTAAACTGTAAGTTGAAATTAAATATGTAAATAAATAAATAAAAATGGGGCACGTACACAGTAGCCCAAATAATTAGCTTAGTTCGAATCGTATGCATCAACAGACGTGTTTCTATTCGTGTGAGCAGATTGTTCTCTTCCGACTCCGTATCATCATGGCACAACGTATGGCTATTATAAATAATAAAGAAACGCTCATGTGGTTTTGTCTGCGTCGTATTCCTGACCTGCCTTCTACAGGGATTCAAGCCACCTTGTGGCTTGAGCATTAAGACAGCAGTTATAGAGAAAACCGGTTACAAATCTTCCCTTTCTTTGGAATATGATTCTAAAGCAGCCTTGTTTCCATTGCATGACGATGAACGACATAATAACTTTCTTAAACAAATTTAAATTTAGGGACAAAATGGAACGCCAGTACAAGTAGTGATAACTATCCGGTTCAAGTATTTTTTTAAACAAATCTTAGTTGCCTTTTAAGGCAAGCGAAAAGATTCACTTCGCAAATCTTTGGGCCTTGCACCAAAATCGGTTTACATATACCTCTGTAAGATGAGCTTAACGAACTCACGTCGCTACTTCTAGTTGTTGTTCCCGATCGTCGTTATGGTCGAATAAATCTCCCACCCGGACGCCGCTTTTGCCTATGGCATCCATCGTACACTGAATGTAGTAATTCGCTAGTTGTCTGCTCTCCGAAATTGTTCTTCGATTGCTCGACTCCTGTTTACCTGTGAAAGTTTGGTACTTCCCAAAATATGGGCTCATTCGACCTTAGGTAGTTGGTGGAAAGCAATGTACCTTGCCCTGCCCCTGGTTATAATATTATTAAAAAGCGTTTTTACAAAGCCAGTACCGGTTTGGTTCAATTTCACTTTATTGGCATTAACTTAAAATCCACTATAGCAACTTGAAGTGTTTGGAAAAAGTGAGCGAAGTCCTTTTTTTTCTTTCATTGCTGTCAGATTAAAGATATCCTGTTAATTTGAAGTCCTTAGAAGAAATAAGCATGCAAGGGTCGGGGAATAAATTAAACAGATATTTTATGTATTACAAAATTTATATGTTTTGCCTAACCCAGGGACTCGTCAGAGACATTTGGTTTGAATTTTAACTGTCCAAGCACCAAGCTTGGAATCCCATTAACGTTTAGAAGGGTCTATAGGCCCTAAGTGCTTGGGACGACATAATAATTTGTTATCTGAAGAGCCCAAGTAAACACGTGGCTTGGCCATTTCCCAGCCGCTCTGTATGCTGGAAAAATCACTGGTGTACAAGTGGCTAGCATGGTGCAAGTCTCCTCCAGACAAAGGCCTCAAAAGTTACCTTTGTTGGAGTTTTGCATGAGATTAAATGTTTTGAAAACTGAATGGTGCACTTCAAGATTCATGCCAACTTTTCGGCAACAACAAAATTTTGTAAATTTAAAATAACATGGTATGCCGTGAAAAGTGACTGGCTGGTTATTTGAATTCTGTTAATCGTATCTGAAGTACTTTCTAGCATGCAGGCTAAGGATTTCCTCTTGATTATACTTCATTGCGTGCTTGTGGCCCTAGAATACCGTAGCTGCTTAAAAAACATTAAATGTTTTGATTTTGGCAATCTTATCTGACTTGGTAGACTATTTGATAAGCACATTTCTGTTAGTTTTTTTTCCTGTTAACTGTAAAAGAAAACAGTAATTGTTATTACTTTCCTGTTATTGTGGAACATCTGGTGTCTCCAAGCAAAGAATAGTTTAAGAGTATTAATAGCGAATTGGAAAATTGGAATTTAAATTCATGTGTTTAGCATGTGATGTTCTGCAACATGCCATGGTCTGTACATTATGACAAAGTTTCATTGCTAATTCTATGGTTTAGGTGGGAAATAAAGTGTAAATGATTCTATTGGATAATTTTATATGCTCCTGCAAGAATGGAGCTCCTGTCTAGAGGCCCACAAGCAGCTGCTTCATATCTGAAGCAGGAGTGCTACTCAGAAAGGGGGTGCGAGCAACTAAATTGCTTGCTGGATTGGTTTTTAAAGGAATACCAGGAATTTGATGCAGATTCTTTCAACTGGTGCTTGTGGCTTTTAGCAGGTGGGAAAACTCCAGATGAGTTTTTCCAAGCTCTGCGCAATTATGACAATTCTCCATTTTGTGGGCTTGTTTGGAATGCAAACTTCGTAGCATATCGATGCAGAGACTGTGGCATTTCTCCATGCATGTCTCTCTGTGCTGACTGCTTTCAAGCTGGCAACCATGATGGTCATGATTTTAATATGTTTAAAAGCCAGGCTGGAGGAGCATGTGACTGTGGTGATGAAACAGTAATGAAGTCGCTTGGGTAGGGAATACATTGTTATGTTCTAAAACTTTGGTGGCAGCATGTAAATTATTTGCGGAGTGCAATTATGGCATAGGCTTGTGTTGGTATCCTTTTGCTGCACATCTCTACGATGTATTATGGCCCAGTCTTTGCTTTAATTCTCCTTGGTCCTTGAGATTTCACAGCTCAGTGTGACAGTGAAGAGGTTGAACCACCTGCTAGAGTTCGTAACTGTGTTTTAGTCAAATGGCGAAGTAAGTAATCAATGTGCTGTTGTAATTGATGTGATTTACCAACTTAAGTGCATTTTTCTTAAAAGCAGCTGTGGTATTAGCACCTAGACAGCTTCATGTTACGGAGTTCCATTTTGTTCTTAAAAAAGTTCTGGATGATAATTTTTTTAAAACTACTACCATGCATTGTAGCGACAGGCTGCGCAACTATGATTCTCATAGTTGTCATACGAGGAAACCCTTAGGCCTTAAGTTAGTGCATTAGGTATTTGGATGCTGGTATGCAAATTCCTTTTGAAGCAATTCATTTCCCGTTATTCCCAATTTTGACTGGACTTGGCTGAGTTTGTAGAGTGCCTTCAAGTTAATCTAGTTTCAACTTAGGTGGTTCCAGCATCCTAAGTGTTGAAATAATACAGACTGCTTTAAAGTATCAAAGCATGGATACTGTTATAATCAACAGCATTAGCTTTGCTTATCTGACATGAGGCATCCATTAAAATTGGTGATTAGGAGGACAGCAAATGATCTGCGTTTAATGGAAAGGAAATGTCTTTACTCCTCAACATTTAGTGTATGCACAGCATCTGGTTTCTGACCTAGGCCTTATAAGGCCTCATATTCACTCCAATAAAATTCTCTTATGACAGTCTGTTATTCTGTAATGGTTTTCAAGTAGTGGGGCTGGTTGGGTAGATACATCACTTTTGTTGGCAAGCTGTGTGAGCTGCTTCTCCAACTCTATCTGCTTTGCCAATCAATCATAGCCCTAATAAGGCCATGAAGCATGATGTGTTAGATTAAATTGCACACCGTATAATATGGAGGTAGCAGGTTTTGGACTGCCCCTTCTTTATGAATGCTGCACTGATAATGCTTTCCTGTGACTACTTTATTTGATATCTTAGTTGTTTAGGAAATTCTATTGTGGTTAATTGTGTTTCATTTATTTATTTTCAGCTTCTGTTCAAATCATGGTCCAGACAGAAAGAAGAAAGTATCTTGTGTCCCTGATGGTTTGGTGGCTCTTCCCAAGATGATTTTGCCCCGTTTGCTATTGTCTTTGCATGAAAAGTTTGTTTTGAAGTTGAAAGCCAAAGACGGCAATGGTTAGGGTCAATTCTATTAATATAATTTTATTGTGCATGTGCAGCCGGTAATGTGTTTTTTGAATGTTCTAGTTTCCTTTAGTGTAATCCACTACATTTTGTGTGACTAATGCTTTGTATATTATAGGCTGATTTGATGAGATCACTCAATGCATGATTTAGTAACCATGATGGTTTAAGGTAACCTAAGCTGTTTTAGGTTGTGAGGGGTGTAAATGACTGTAGGTTACACCCAGGTGCCAAATTTTTTTTATTCGTTGTTGCATAGCAGTCTCTTGGGCCAGATTGTATGAAACAAAGCTCTGGCTTTAAAGCTTGTTGGAAGTTGCCATATGGCTTGTGATTTGGCTTGCACCTGCTGATTGTCCGTCTGGTCCGCGGAGTAAAAGGATTTTTGAAATACTGGTTATATTAAATGTGTAGATGCATATTATTTAAAGATGTTGCAGATGTACAAGTTGGTTTTGAACATGATCAAAGCGAGTCAGCATAGGCATGCATTTGACAACCTTGTCTCAGGTTGAAATTGCACTTCTTTAAAAGGGACCCGATATAGGGTGTTGCTTGTCTTGCAGAGCAAATTATAACCCCTTTTGAGCTGATTTTCTCAGGTAATCTTGAATATCATGCGCGATGAGATCCATTAACAATTAATTAGAAGCATTGCACTACTAAATATCCACAGAATTCATCTCAAAGCGTCTGTTTCAAGATGCAGTACTTACTGATTGCCACTGTCATGCACATTTTTCGCTTTATTTCCATGTGGACGTCTTCTAATATCATTAATTGTGCCTAGTCGCAATTGCCTTTGATTGTTTTGCTTGAAGTTATTCGTGCTTCCTTTGACCAAGGCTAGTATGAAAAATCTCTACATAATCGGAAAAAGCACTCTCTTGGATGATAACTGGATATTATTTGGATGATAGCTTCATTCCAGCTTGGAGCCTTGTGATGCTACTTCGAATTCGTCATTTTACTTTCCCAATGTATTGCTGGTTTGAGCCGACACAAATTAGACTATGTTACACAGCCTATGGTCCTTGCGACTTATCTTTTGGCTTTACTTATCCAGCAATATCTTGCATGACCTAATATATATACTTGAAGAAAATATTCGGAAATGATATGAATTATGCAAGTCGGCTGCAGCATGGAACCTATGTATTAATACTAATAAGTTATGTTAGGTATGGGATTTTTTTTCTCGCCTTCTCTGGGTGGAGCTCTAAAAGTTTTGAAATAGAGGTATAACTTGATGGAATCACCTTCGAGTGATGCAGTGATGTGAATGATTATATTGACCATAATGTTTCTTGCAGATGAGGGCACTGCTGAATCGGCTGCTGCGAGTGTCCAGGAACTCCTGCGTTTATTCCAGAAAGTTTGTGACGTTGAGGTCCTTCGCGAAATAGTTTGTTGTAATCTAATGAAAGTCATTCCGGGTTCCGAAGTTGTCACGTCGAGGAACACGGGTTTGTTCTTAATTGGTTCTTCGATTTAATCTGTAACTTTTTTCTTTTCTTGGCTTAGTTTGTAACTTGTTTTGCCGCCTGATTGGTCTTTCCTATAGAAAGGATACTTCATTGTATTTTTATTATCGAATACGCTGTGAAACTGGGTCATCTGCTTATAGAGCCTCGTGCGCGATTTGCGTGTCCATCTTGTTTTAGGAGTTTCCAGCAACCTTACGTCTATAACATGTTCATCTGCCACGGGTAGGCAGACGGTTCGAAATACTGTTAGCGATATGACAACGAGCATCGAGATAACTGTTACTGCTATGCCGGATAGGGAGATTCTCAGTCCGTCAAAGGTAATGCTTGAGGGTTCCGGCGCGGTTTTTGGGTTCTCAGATGCTAAGGAGCCAAGAGTCCAGACTTTCCTCCAGTTTCTCGTCGATGTTCTTGTAAAAGAAGAGTTTCCTAATCATTTGGCTACGTTCCTGCTTCAATTGCTTCCGAATCGTGAATACAAGGTAATGTTGATGGCGAAAACTGTTTACAAGTTTGCTTGGTATTTTCTAGTTTCTAAGGATGCGCGCGTAAAAGCTTTGATACGTGTCACCGTGGATAAAGCGCATGCCAAACCCTGTGTGCCCTAACGCTCTTGCGTTATTAAAAGCACAACTGCAGGCTCGGATTCGTCAATTCCTCGACGCCCTATCTGAAGCTTGTACGTCGATCGTCGCAACGTGGCAAGTCCCTTCCAAGCTGCGCAATCAGTTATCGCCCTAGAGATAGCGTTGAGCGCTGAGCCCTAAGCAACGCAATATCTTTGTAACATAAGTCATCGTTGGTGACCATCTCCTCATGGTTTGAAATTTCCCACCGCCCCAAAGAGCAAGTTGACTATCACTGGCTTGTTGACCCTGTGGAGACAATGACAATGACCCTGTGGAGAAAATGACAAAAATCGTAACCATCTCATGCGAATTGTGGAACAAATTCATTGCGTAGATCTGAAAAGCCTGTTGATGGTAGAATGAGCCTAATGCAAAACATTCTTTGCTTTCTGAATTAGGCGTGTATGCCTACCGTAACGACTGCGTTCTGCGGACGCAGTGAAGAGACCATCTTTCAGAACCAAATGGCAAGTTGGTTATGCGTTGGCCTGGAAGATTCACGTGTTAACTTGGGATTGATTCCACATTCTGTAGACTAGACAGCTAATGTGCGGAAGCCCAGATCTTGGTTTTGCGAACAGCTACATCCTTTTCAATCACACTCAGGTTGCCGAAAAGCAAAAGTCATACCCATACTCTGTTGAGCCTGCTCACATCTCTTTGCGGGTTTCGGTCGGGTTATACGGTGTATGGTCTAAAAGATTCTAGTTTTAAACGTGGGACCGATTAGACTAAATTTCAAGTTTTATAAACTAGACGGCTTACTTGCGTTAGCTCAGACAGCTATGTCCTTTTGAAAAAACTTGAACTTACGCAGGATTTCAAATAACAAAAGTCATTTGCTTACTACCTGTGCCTGGGAAGAGTGATAAGATGTTCGTTGTGGTTTTCGAAAAAGTAAATAGTAGGGTGGCTGCGATTTTTTTTCAATTAGCATTTTTATTGGTCTTGAAGCATTATTTTATTCCAAGAGATGCTAAGCCTCCTATGAAGATGGTTATCTGTTCAAGAAACGCCCGATAGATTTCCTTAAGTAAGCTTGGAGCCAGTCACCAATCCGGATATGTTTTTATCAGAGGCAACCACAGGCAACGTGTCAATGCACTACGGTCAAACAGCTTTGACCTATCTAGGCAGCCATCTTTGGCGGTAAAACAACTTTTCTTCCTTGTTTTTTTGGAAGAATCTTAGCCTTGGCTTCTGCTGTGTCATTGTGGTCATTACTGACGTCACCATCTGAACTGAGCGAGGACTCAAGAATTTCGATTTGCAGCGTCTTGCGAATGGTCAATGCGCTGTCTTCTGGCATCCTAATCTCTCCTTCGTTCTCCACCTAGTGTCTGTTATACAGTTGCTTTACCTGCACGACCTTTGTCTTACTGGGCAAGAATAAACTGGCGATCTTCATCGATAAGATATCATTGTCAAACCATTCTCGTGTGCTACATCAAACAGGCCATACGGACTCTCAATGGGCTTATTTTCATTTGCTTTCTGAGTAGACAATGTTTGATCTCGGTTTTTCTTCAGCAGCCTCCACTGGTAAAGTACTTTTTCTTGCTCTGCAGATTTTCGACATCCTACATGGGACTTCTTCCTAGCTGCCTAGAGAGAGCCGTCTCTTTTGCTAGTGTTTCCCTTCAAGGTGAAGAAGCAAAAATGACAAAGACCACTTTCCACCAGTCACAACCAATTTCCACCAGTTATACTTCCACCTTTTGGCTGGCTACATGTGGTTGCCAGTTCTCATGTTAAAACAACAACAGGAAGTATAATCAGTATGATTAATGGACAGTCGCTGGGCAGTCACCTTTATAAATGCCATAATTAAATCTTTAATGAGTCCGTTCAACATAAGTAATATATTTCAGATGAGCATGTCCAGTTACCAACTGAAAATATATTAAACTAAATTTATCATTCTCAATACTCGTTGGAAACTGTCCAGTATGACTTGTTTGACCATTGCCCAATGTCCACTGTACAGTTAGCGAACCAGTTCGAATAATTTCGACATACTTTATCGAGTTCGACTGCACTTTAAGTGCACTTCCAGGGGAGAGAGGGAAAGGATTTCGGTCTCTCTAATTGTAAGCTGATGCGGGAGCGAATGTCCAACCATCGCCCGTTTCAATGGTTGAGAGCTTTATCATCATCATCCATGGACGCCTTTACGATGAGTGTGGTTTTCTATTGTGTCTTGGCATCTCGGATTTACTTTTTCTGAAGATTTCGCTCCGCGAGATCTACTACTTAGCGACAACCGGTGGCTTCGCGTGTCGTATCGCCGCAGTGTAACGACAAGTTTCTGTGCAAACCACCCTGATCTTGCCTCATTTGAAATAGTCAAATAATTGACAGATAGATAGATAGATGGACAGATACATACATACATACACACATACATACATACATACATACATACATACATACATACATACATACATACATACATACA
>QQSS02177187.1:0-14811 GCA_003687565.2 Craspedacusta sowerbii
AGTTCTGCAATACGCGATTATGACTACCAAATCCCTCATGCAAGGTCACTCTAAGACGTCGCAGCCGCCGCTGTAGGGCTGAGTAAGACGTTTACGCATTCGGCTGATATTTTCCGTTTTTAACTGCAACCGTGTTGACATGATATTACAAAGTGTTAACTTAAATTGTATACCTTTATACACGACTTAAAACAAAAATTTCTCTATATGCTCTTGCCAAAACTCCCACAATGGGAGTTTTGGCAAGAGCATATAGAGAAATTTTTGTTTTAAGGAGGAGGAATAATGATTATTCCTCCTCAGTAGTAGTGACCTGAAAATGAATGAATTAATGTGAGTGCTAGTCAAAAACCTTACAGTTTACCAGAGATATGTATATATATCCGAGATCTGTTGCAAGGGAGAATTTAAATTATTCCAAGAAGCAGTACAAACTTAATGACAAGCATTAAAGGCTAAACTAAGACCTTAGGGTTCACCAATCTGCACTACAGGTTACACAGTGCACAACAAATGGCCAGAATTTTGTCTAGAGTCACAAGAACTTCATCTTTCAGGAGGTCATGCGGCACTTTTGAAGATAGAATAGTGTACTTTTGCTTAACTTGTCCAATAACTCGCTCCACATGAATACGGCTGTTGACAACTTTTCTTGTGGACTCAATGTCGTAAGCACCCAGTTGCACTTTCCTTGTGTAAAGGCAGGTAATTACACTCTTGCACCTAAAACACTCACACTATCTGATATATTGAAACCTCTGTCAGCCAGCACCACATCCCCTGGCTGTAGATGTTAAAGAAGTCCACAATCTTCTGCTTAAGTCACTAGCACGTCCACCGTAGCCAACAGAAATAAAATAATATGATCATACCTTGCGGAGTTAGGCCATTCAAGTTCTTAGCCGTGTTTCCATATTTGTATGCACTCCAGGTTTTGCTTCAAGCTTGTAAGTTAGAAGGCCGCTCAATAAAGATTTCGAAGCAATCTATTATTATTGCAACGGAAGTGCCGAAGTGTATTCTAAAACTCATAGGCATAGTTCCGATAAGCTGCTCAAGATCTGGCCAATACGCAATTGGCATCAAGGCAGTGTGCATCACTTCAATGGTAGATAAGAAAATTCTAGACACTGGTGTCTGAAATTCCAAATCTATGAGCCAGATCTTGATTTGGGCTGCCCAATCTTAGCTTCCTTAATGCCAGTATCAGTTGTGATTTACTGAGGCAGCTTCTGTGATTGACTATGATATGTGGTTCACAATATTTGAATAAGGACTGAAGCGTCTGACTATTCCGAAGGCCTATGTAGTACTTAACTTTAACCTCGTCAAAAAAATTCATTTCATAATGCTGGGCTTTTAGACTTTCCCTCAAAGCTCTGTTTTCAGCTCTGAGTTGTGCAAGCTCCACTTCCATTGCATTTATAAAACTTCCATGGAGGTCAGCTTGCATATAAACATCAGTTTCTTTCTCTGGACTTAACAACTCAACTACTACTGTTTCGTTTTGCTGTAGTTGTTGTCACCTAGCTCTTCTTTTCTTTGATCAGAGATACTTGGAGGCATGCGATGCTACAAGCAATACCAAACCAGAATGCCCCATATTTGCTGTGGGTGGCGAATCTGGATTCAGGGTGTCATATAGACTTGCTGGCTTGTCTGAAAAAAATAAGATTAAAGATGCGGCAGGTAGAGATATTGTGGTCCATCACAAGCAAGAGTGATCTGCCTCATAACCCAAATCAATGCCACAATAAGGGAAGCAGCAGATTTGGCATCCACCTCACAGTGTGTTGGCTATTCTTTGTGTTAATGTGGCAATTCTTGTTTTGCAATTTAAATCGAATTTGTTCATTGTTCATTGGCGAAATTCTTGTATAAGTCAGTCATATATTTAAAAGATAACTGTGCAATCTACCAAAAATGATTATCTAAATTGTTCATGCCCATGTAATTGCAGTTATTCATGCAGAATAATTTGTTGTCTGATTAGAGCGTTTTTAATAACGAGCTTTTGTTTGGAGTTTCACTGTCTTTAACTTTCCCCTTGTGGTGCAACTTCGGTAGAGCTGTCATCAGACTTTTTTGTATCGCCATGTGCTTACGGGGAATTTTTGAAATTCTGAAATCTTAATTGTACAAGCCATGGTGTTATGTTTTTTCTTTGTAATCTTTGTCTTGCTTGTTCATTAGATTATTTTGCAGGATATCTTTGTCCATTTCTGAATGAATTAGTGCAAAGATATGTATAGTTTTTATGTGCTCATTGATTACAATTGTTGCAAATTGTTCTGAAATTGTTCAGAAAATGGCGGAAGCAGTTGAGTTTTGTGTGAGTGAGTCTTTGTCTACTGCTGAAGACAGTAATTTTCAGTTATTACGAGGTTTGGATGGTGTGGATATGCAGACTTCAGAAAATTTAAATGAACCGGAGCAGTTGATAAGTAAGTGCAATGATTATAGGTTTCCTTTGTGAAGTTGATGTGCAAATGTGTTTGAAATAAGTGAACTGGTTCTGATCACCTATGTTTGCAGTTGCTGAGGAGCTGTTTCAGGTTTTGGAAGTTTAATATTGGCATTCATTTATGTTGCTTGCTGTAAGTGTTGGTGGTTGAAGGGTTTTGCTTGCTTTGCCATTGTTTTCAATGCTATTTTCTTTATGTTATCGCATTGCCACAACTGGGTTGGATTTTCAGTTATGTCTGGATAAAGATGTCTGATACTATGAAAAAATATCAAACTTCATCTGATACCATAGAAAATTTTCTCTGGCTTTCTTTCCTCATCTTAGTGTTGTCTTTTGGCACTTGCGGAGCTTATCCTGTCACAGTAATCAAAGCATTGTTAATTGTTGTGATCTTTTCTTTAGGTAAGCTGATGGAGAATGTTGCATCAGACATTTGCCCAAATAACAATAGCTGTTCAACTGATACTTTTGTCAGCTCTAAAACTGTTATATCTTTCAGCTCATGTCAAGCATTACCGCAGCACTCTGAGATAGATGTTCCTGAGTTGCAAGTAATATATTCTGTGGTTTACTTGTTTTGTCTACATGGCACCACTTTTTTGTACTCCTGTTGCACTTGTGAATATTGGACTGGCAGTTTTGTAGATTTTTTTAGGTGAACAACGATGTGATGGCCTTTGTTACTTTGTTAGCAGTTTCTAGCGTACCATGTCTCAGATTTTCTTGAGTTATGTTGCTCTAGTGTTTGTGATTTTTGTTATCCTTGAGCAGCTCTCTCGAATTTTCCTGTAGTCCAGCTTTGATAATTTTGTTTTCAATTATTTCTGCAAATGTCCTTCCTTTTCTGTAGAGTTGCATCCCTTTTTGTGCAGCACTAGTACTGGTATACTAGTACTTGAAGCGACAAAAAAAATCGCTGAAAGCTAAGAGTATTATAAAATTTTGCAAAAAAGTGTATATGTATGCCAGCATTGCTGTAAAAAGTTCTTATAAATCCAAAGAGTTAATGACCTTTCAGCTTGCACGAAAGTTCAAAACTATAAAGCAAGGCTCTTTTATGCTTTATTAACTGTTTTTGGAGGCTTAAGGAGTGTCTGAAAACTTCCAATAATTTTGAAAAGCTACTTAAGTTATGATAATTTGTTCGAGTATAGATAAGAAGCAGTGAGGGTAGATATGTGTGACTCCATGTATTGATTTTGCTTACTTTTAATGTTAAAATTCATGTTAATTTAGTCAATAATAACTCTCATTCAATGGCTTTCTGGCAGAAGTTCATTCTTTTTCAATAGTAAAAGCCTTTGCTTCTTCATATTCGATTCAATAGTTTTAGTCTTTCCTCATGTAGTCGCTTCGTGATTGCTAATTCCTAGGGTTAAAATCTGGATTGTTGCAGTATCTGTGCCACTTGATAGAATTGTAGCGTTTAAATTATGTTGATTATGCCTATGGTTAAAAAAGCGTAGTCTTGGTATTCATTGTCTTGCTATTTTTTCATTCTAGTCATATTTAAGGCTTGTGTGTTTTTAGAAAACTTGTGGTCGACTTAGTGGTTGTAAGGATGAAAATGCATACAAGGCTGAGGATATCGGACGTGATGTGTCAATTGTAGATCTCTTTCCAGCTTCATTTGCAATTGATGAAGGGATGAGTGATGCAGAAACCGTCCTGAAAACGGTAATAAAGAGAGTCTTTGTTTTGTTACTTAATTTTTGTTTACTTTTGTATGAAATTCGGGTCCAAGTTTTATTGTCGAAAACATTTGTTATTAGATGTGGCTACTTAGAAGCATAATTGTGGGAGCTGGGGAACGTGTACTGCGTGTAGCAATTTACTAATTTTTGCTGAAAAACTTCGTTTGACGAGGGTGGACTGGTTGGGTTGGCAATGCATGTATGGGGCATATATGGACATTAGATGTTTTCGTCATGGGAAATGGTTCCTTTCTCATAAACTGCGAAAGTATGAGCGGTCACAAGTCAACTTCAACTCCGGCGAGGTACCGCCAGCCGTTCTATGACACTCGTCTTTCATTTATATTTGTGGCGTGCGCCTGAGCTCTGTTCCAGGTTTTTTTGGAGATGATGCAAGGTATGGAACATTGTCACGACCTACTTTTCGCCGTCATGAACGTGGCTGCCTCAGAAACAAAATTAGAAAGCCTCTTAAAGCTTTAAAGCTCGGATCTGAAGTCTTGTAGCGTCTTTGTTTTCAATGCATTATGTTCTTTCAACCATCTGGTTCAAATAAGTTGTGATATGAAAATACAAGTGAGAAACTGCATGTCAACAACAACGCAAACTTTTTGCCTCTAAGCTTAAGCTTTCAGTTCTTTTAATTAGTCGTAATAAACGCCTCTTATTGTTCCTTAATTTTGTTCTTAACCTATGTTGTTGTTGCAGGTTCGTAAAGAGTACGCCAGTTTGAAAAAAGCTTATCGCAAACTCGAAATCGATAAA
Organism: Craspedacusta sowerbii; assembly: GCA_003687565.2. Lineage (NCBI taxonomy): Eukaryota > Metazoa > Cnidaria > Hydrozoa > Limnomedusae > Olindiidae > Craspedacusta > Craspedacusta sowerbii. The sequence goes on from QQSS02177187.1 coordinate 4,927, forward strand.
ATTGCTGAAGTGGCTCTATATCAGAAGACAATTGCGACTCTAAAAGAGATAATTTCATTGATGGCAGCCAAGAGTGGAGACAGGGAAAATTACTTTGAAATAGAAGATAGCGAGTCCGAGGATCTCGGACACGAAACTTCGCTTATGGTGCCTGCGCATGAATACAAGGCATTGCAGCAGGAACTGGAAATTCTTCGGAGAGATCACGCACAGCTTAAAGAGTTGTCGAACGCCTGCAAAGGTTGTAGTCTGCGTCGGAATGACGCTGCCCAGGGCTTGCGCATGGGGATCGGCCAAGAAGTCAGAGATTCAGAAGTATGTTTGCTCTGCATCTGCGAGTTGCTCTTGAATCACGGAGAAATCTAGTGACTCCTGCAGCAAGTGGAATCAGCAGTCCCTGTTGTAGCTTTTTCTCCGGCTTCCTTCCTGTTGCTGAAAAGCAGGTCTTTTGTTGTGGCTTTGGTTATTGAATTGCTTTTACTGTTGCTGTTTGCCTGAGTGGTTCGTCCCTATCTTTACTGGCATTTCTCTTTTATCCTCTATGCATCGTAGAATTTGTGCCACGCACCTGCACAGGATCCTGCTCGTAAGTCGCAATTGTTCTTTTGTTTCTACTTGTTCAATCTGAGATTTTATTTTTTGTTTTTCGGTATTTAAAGTCTTGCATTAGATTTTCTTAGACATTAGTTTGTGTTGATAAGTGCAGCATAGTTTTGGGAGCAGTTGTAGTGAGTCCGAAAAGTGTAATGGAGCTGGCTGCGAAGGAATATTGGCGCTATTCTACTGGCAAGCGAATACTAAGAAATCAAAAAAAGCTTTAGAATAGCGTGCAGTAAAGATTCGTATTGATGCGGAGTCAGATGTTGTTATTCCTGATATTCTTGATCCAGTTTTTGTTCCTAGTGCATTGAGTGCTATTGTTGTTGATGTTTTTCTTGCATTGTGACTCATGTTCGAGAACTTAGGCTGCTGCTTCAGCTGCTGCTGCTGCTGCTGCTGCTGCTGCTGCTGCTGCTGCTGCTGCTGCTATTTGAGATAACTTTGACTTGTCTTGTGCGTATCTAGATAGCGTACTGACGCGGCGAGATATGGCTGATATCGAAGCGTTAAAGGAGCAGGTGAGAGCATATGCTGAAGATTTCAAAGCTGAGCGAGAGGCCAAGGAGAGTCTGCAGACAATGGTTAACCAGTTAGTAAGCGAAGTCGAACATTATCAAGTCAAATGCTGTCACTACTTGGAGCAGCTGAAGACCTACGAAGAAGACTTCAAAAAAGAGAGGGACAAAAGGATAGCATTGCTGAGACGGCAGCAGGAATTGGAAGGACAGACGGTAAGGTGTAGTTTTCAAGGAGTTCTGTATGACGTAAAGGTGTTCAGTGAAATGGAATGTTAATCGCTAATACCATTATTTTGGCTCAAACTCGTCTACGGTGTTGGGCTTGGGTTTTTGGCTAGTTTGACTTGCCGCATATAGAGCAACATCACATCAACACACCCTTGATTATCCCGTTTTGCTATCGTCCATGCCATATCTGTGCGCAATTTAGTGTATGGGTTGTCAGTATACTTGCTCATTACCGATTTAACAGCTGTCCCTCTCGTCATATATCTGTTGTAGCGATTTCTACTCTACGTGTAAGTAAGGGAGGGGTCATTTGCGGAAAGGACTCGTTTAGTTGGATCGGGGGAGGTTTAATTAGGCTGATGCGACTAAGGCGTTGATCTGCTAGACTGGGATATAAGTCATACAAGGTGACACTTGTGTGCTTAGAAGATCTGAATGGCTAGACTCTTGATTTAAAAAGTCAATGGCGCTTCTGTTGCGTTTGTCGATTTTGGAGTATGAAAACTTCGTCTTCCAGTAAATTTCGCCTTTGAAATTTAACATCCTTAATTTTAGCTGCACCCCTTGGCATCGATCTCCTCTCGCATGTGGACTTATATATTTGTGGTTATTCGTACATTGCTTTGCTTTATTTTCACCAGGCCGCACATGTGCTGCATGCACCATCAATGGGCCAGCGGACAGGCGAGTTGCGCCTGGTGGGGAGACAAGATTCTCCCTCTGCTTGGGGTGCTGTTTCCGATAGCGCTGGACATGCTGCGCAATACTCTTACCACCCTTGCACTGAATCGGGACCAGGAAGTGCAGCTCATTTGCCCACTCCGTCAAGGCGCGGATCTTTGCGATAAACGGCGCTCGAAAACCTCTGCTCGTCTATAAGAGCTCCAACTTTCAGCGCGCGTGCAATGTTGTGCGAGGTCGCAATAATGGGACATCTGTTTACCCATGTGGCATATATTTATATTTCACATGAGGGCCTTGTGGTTTTGAAAGAGATTTTGTTATTTTGGGTCAGTGTCCTTAGCTCCTACTTAAGGGAATTGGAGTCGTTTGAGGAGAAAAGGAAATTTTATTTCTTTTCGAGACCTTGGTGTTCGTTTGCCTTGCGCACTGGTGGTTTTACATAGCATGTTTAAATATAGACCATCTTTAAAATTTCTATTCAGTCAGAAATTGTTCTGAAGCAACTACAACTCTCCGGTCGTGCTCTTCCTTTAAAATCTGATCATTCGCGTTGCTCCTCCGCTGTTCCCATCTACGCCGCTCTTTCGCGTGGCCCCTCCACTTTTTCTTTCTGCACAGCTTCAACTCCTGAAAGGATGTCATCAGCTGTTTCTGAAAGAAAATTTTAAAGATTTAAGATTTTCACTTGCTTCTTATTTTGACATATTTAATGGGACTGGGCCTAAGTATCATTGAAAGTAACGACATCTGACTCGCAGTAAAGTTACACTTTAAATGGTGACCGTATATGTCATAAATTGACCGCGTCTCGCTGAAATATTTTTTTCTTTGTACAATTTTGGCTTTGACTGACCCATAAAGTTGTTGCGAACCTTAAAAGTGTTCGTTCAATAGGAAATATGGCTCTCGTCTAGTGGAATCTAATCGAGTGTCACAACCTCAACGCGCCCTGTCCTCGTGCTCAGAATTATCAACGATCATATCGAATTATCAACTCAGTTTGCATCGAATTTTCTAACTACATTCGCTATATTGTAGATTTTTATATAAATTCTTATGATTTGTATGCATTTATGTTGCTGCTCTTGGGTTTGATGGATCTTCGGATTAGTGCGTGCCAGACGCCATTTGTCTAACAAATGTCGTGTATAGCTTGGTCTCTGATTATGTCATGTGTGACCTTGTCTTTCGTAATTTCGTGTATGACCTGGTCTTCGACGACGTCGGGTATAACCTGGTCTTTCATTACCTCGTGTGTAAGCTGTTCGCTTACTGAATGTCGTATATACCTTCGTTCAATGCGCATCATAACGTACCCCCGCTCCTCGTTAACTTAAATGCCGTTCGCAAATCTTACTTACTTCGTTGTTTATTTCCGCAGTTGCCAAGTTTTGTATTGGTCACATGCGCGCTACAAGCGAAATTTTTGAAAGCACAAGTATTTTCGTGACTAAGACTTTGCTGTTCTTGGATAAGGTTTGCTCTCTCCACCACTTTTATGTGGTCTTGAGTTTTTGTATTGTTTGTCAATATTTACGTTATACGGTGAGAGCGAAGTCCGAAAGCAGTCTTAATAATATAAGCCCTTGGGTCGCTTCTTACAACCCTATATCTAGGAGTCCGTATGGATTTTCTTTAGAAAGACCTTTCATTTTGCCCTATTCATTATTGATCCAGTTTGCAGCTTCGGCCAAAAGTTTCTACTGTGGTACACAAGTGGCGAAACTAGGCACCTGTGTTTATTTGTCTTGAAAGTTTATTCGCTCTGAAAAAATCAGCTATGAATGTGGCTCTTAACGTTTATGTAGATCGTTTTGATCCAGCTACGAAACTTATTTTTTGTAAGATGTTGTATAGAAACACTGCGCTCACCTTATCGAAGACCTTTTCTTTGTCTAAAATCAGGATGCATGTTTGTATGTTTCTGTTCAGCCTTGTAGAGGTCTTCTGCACGAGCTTGTAGTCTTATTAGGCTTCATCTGGATCAAGGATCTAAATAGTTTTTTAACTGTAAACTTGTTTTAGATGAGAACTGCTTAGTCCAGTGTTAGATTCACACATTAATGTTCTGGTAGACTGTCTTGATCTGTGGCCGTGCTGGTTGTTACAGCAAACAGTTACTGGTAGAGTTTGTTTAGGAGATTTCATAATCCCTGATCATCGCTCGCAGTGCTTCCTTTGATAACACTGTGCAACAACAACAACAAAAAATTCTGTAACTGGAACGAACGATGGTGTTTTTTGTTATGCAATGTTCTGATTACGGGGATACCTTTGGAATGTCTCTAGCACGTCCAGAAGTGAAGTTAATCCAGTCTGAAAATTTAGTCCTTCTATGTGATATTACAATGACAAAGCTTTGCAATGTTCTTTCACCTAATTAGCTAGTCACTGTATTGATGTTTTCTTGCAGGTAAGAAAGTGGTGACTAGTTCTTGACTTTCATTTGTGTGCAGAACTGTTCTCCCTCTGCAGAAACCAACAGAAATCAGCCGTCATAGCTGGACTATATTTCCCTCGATATCGCTGTTCCATCATTAAAATGTCCTGGCAAAAACGTTCTCCGTGCTCGTCGCTTACGTCATGAGAATTTAGGAAATGCACTTTAAGAGATGCATTTGCTCCGATAGCCTCATAGTCCGTTACAAGTTTCTTGACCAGTTCTCTGTAGTTGTCCGATATTTTGTTTCCAAGAAACTTATCAACGACGGCCTTGAATGAGTTCCAAGCAGACTGTTGCAAATCACTCAGCTGTGAGTCTCTTTGAGGTACCGAAAGGCATCCGAGTTGCCTTTAAGAGCTTTCACCGAGTCTTCAGTCCCAACTTGATGTGCAGAGGTGGGGGATAAATTTCTTCGGACTGTGCTAGAGGACTGTGCTTCACATTGTGTTTCCCTGTGACATGTTCAGATCTCATTGGCCACTGCGCCTGTGAATAATGCTGCTTATAAGCGCGGCTGTCCCACAAGCACAGGAAGCAGCAGTACTTTTTGTAACCGCTTTGCATGCCCATCGCTAGTCCAATAACTTTAAAGTCAGCACAAATATTCCAGCCAAATTTCCTATAGTTGATTAATACAAGGATTTTTTCCATGCTCTCGTATGATTCTGCCATATCTGCAGCATAGAATATTGGCACTGAAGGCTTTGAGTTGCCCTTATGAAGAAGAATCGCTTTGAGGCTTGTCTTTGAGGCATCTACGACAGACGCCATTCATGAGCTTCGTGATGAAACCCAAGCTCATTCATATGACCTTCTATATCTTTGCAGTAAGAGCATTTGTCCTGTTCTTAAAAGAAGTGTGAAAGATTCGCACTTCGATTTCTGTAAACAGTGACCTTCGTGCCCTTTGACAAGAGATTCCGCTGTTGAAGACGAGACGCAAGTAGCTCTGCTTTATCCTTCGGTAAATTCAGATCTCGTACTAAATCATTGAGCTCAGTTTGTTCGGTTAGAAGAGGTTTACAGTCTTCAGATGCATCAAAGCTGTCATCACTTTCATTAGAGGAAGGAGTAGACGCTGATTCATCACTTTCGACAATGGCAATGTCACTAGGAGGCACAGGAATGATTATAATCATTTAATTTTGCTACTTTTGCATTTTTTCTTGCTTTTCCACAGGAAGAAGTAATGTGTTGGGTTTTCTGTATCTTTAATGGCAGTGTGTTAATTCATATGGTAGATTTTGCTTTTCTGGACCATCTAATTTTCTGTCCGTTTCTGACTTGAAACGACATTCCCGAATATCGGGCATCCATGATAGAGATCGTAACGTGACCAAGTTCTTTTACAAGGGAATTCACAACGTACTGGTTCTAATCACTTTCGTGCAGGGCAAAACCCTCACCGTTTATTCTCATTGCCGTCATCAGAAAACAACCCAACCGCCAAGCACCATTCACTCGAACTTACATGCATTTACGACCGGCTCTATGCGAAGGCTTCGTCTTAAAACTATTGCAGCCTGATCTTAATTGAACTGCCGCATCTAACCTGGTCAAATATTTAACGAAATCCCTTCGCCACTTCCCTGTGTATTAAGTCTCATAATCGAAACCTTCCATAAAAATGACGGTTGAAGCGTTTGTGTGTGTTTGGCTGTTTTCCTAATTTCGTTATATTTTGCCAAAGACAAACAAACCGCAAGCAATGACTATTATAGCAAAGATCGTAACAATAGGATTGTTGTCAATATTTCCGATAACATTCTACTCTCAATAATGGCTCGCTTCTCCAAGAAGGACAATGTTCTTTCGTGATTGGGCATTGTTAATTTTTTATTGAGTTGGTGGGAGTAAACTTTGTAAAATGAGGTTCAAAGCCCAGGGTACAAAAATCTCAACTCAAAGCGGAAGACTCGAATGCTTGCAGCAATAAGCTTCTAGTGTTCTCTTGAAGTGCTTGATAACGACCTGAGCCCTTATTCCTATGTGGCATGCATTATCATGAACTTGGAGAAATGCGACGAAATAAGAATGTAGTTTCCCCACAATGACATGCACTCTCAAGAATTAAAAGGAAAATTTTCAGTTCACATAACGTTAGAGGAGTTTAACGTGACAAGTTCTTAACTAGCTGGGCTACTAACCAAGCGTTGGAAGGCTTTGGTCAGAAAGACCTGCAGCAGGACAAAGACTAAAAGAGTTCCATTTGGAAAAACGTGGTCGACTAAGCATTGACACTGATCAGTCTGATTCGTTGAAGTCAATTGTGGACATTGTATCTGCCAGTGGAGCTGCTGATGCTTGTCGACGAAACGAGTTAATCTGGCTATGCAGGTAATTTGAGGACCATCACTCAAAATTGCTTCGTCTTGGCTCTGAGCCGATCTGGAGCATATCTTCTGTCATGGATGGATCCATGATGCCAACTTTGACTGATATTGGCACTAGGTGGTTGTATGTGCATAATATTGCCTTATTTGGTCTAGTAAATGTCCCTTCTTTCATTTGCCCTGCAGCCTTGTTTATCCACCCGCGTAGCTATATCAGTTGTTAACTTTATCGTCGTAATTTGAAGTAGTTAGCAGAGTATATCTCGAAGCATGAGTATTTTAGAATCAGTGCTACGATAATATCGCCTTAATGGTGTCGTTGAAATTTGCACCATGCGTTGCTTATCTTGATATTACTCAGTCCATTTAGTTTGTCCGGGTGTTGATTAATTTAACTATATCTTGACTTCGCTATAAAAGGGGAAAATTGTAAACTTGTGAAGAGAGTTAGAGAGAACACAACCCAATGCAAAATTCATTTTTCTCTCATCGCAACATTTCTGGTGCCATCACAAGAAGGAAAAAAGGGTCGCAAATGCAAAAGCTCTCAAATCAAAGTGGCACTATCACAGTGGAAAAGCGACAGAACTACTGAAACAAACTGATGAGATCCTCAAACAGAACAACGCCAACGAAATAACCACCAGGCTGATTGAGGAGCTCGAAGACCGCCTTAAGATACTCGTCGACCTGGAACTGCAAATCGTTGCAACATATAGAGACGACGACGATCAAGTGCAGGCCTTCTGCCTTGAAGCCTGTTCATTGTTCGACGACATGCAATCGCGCATCGCGGAGTTAAAACGACGAGCTGCGAAAGCTAAACAGATTAAGTCTGAAGCAAAAGATCTAGCACCGCCAGTCACCGGCTCTTCCAGCGCATCATCAGTCCTCGAGCCACCTTCGACGCCATTCACCCAAAAGCACAGATTCAACCAGTCCAAGTTATAACTTCCTCGCTTTAACGGTAATGCATTACATTTCTTATCTTTTAGAGACAATTCTAGTCTAGCCCCAGTCGAAAATCTGCATTATCTCACAGCACAACTGTCAGGAGATGCCGCCCAGCTTATTGAAGGACTCTCCCTGACTAACGCCAGCTACGACCAAGCCCTGGAATTGTTAGAAACGAGGTATTGCAAAGCTGATGTACTAGTTTCGGCATACCTTGATGTAATATGTGCTTAGAAGCTCCTTTGGCAGACGCATCCAGATTATGGAGAGTTTACGACAACCTTACGGCCTACTTACGCGGCTTACAAGGTTTAGGAGAGACACAGTCAGTAAGCAGTTACCTACGTCTGAACATTGTCAAACAAAAACTTCCCCATCAAGTGCCAGACGCAACAATATTTCGACAATAGTTTTCACTAATGCAAGCGCTGTTGAAAGTAATTAATGCCAAGGCGTGCGGCAATATTGCAAACCTTGCGCTTCAGTGAGAGTACGATTTCGAACAGGATACTGCCCCGGCAACTCCTAGTTTCGTAGTAAGCACTAAACACCGCCCGCGGCAAAATCAAAAGCTGTCTCACTCGAAAGGATCGTGTGTTTATTGCAAACAATCACACTTCAGTGCAAATTGCCCAGTAATTACGGATCCACACAAATGAAAAGAACTGCTGCAGCACCCTCGCCGATGCTTTCATTGCCTCTCGCAAAATCACGCTCACATACCGCAATTGCAAAGGAAAGCATCACTCATCACTCTGCCTGTCTTCGCATGAAAGTTCAAAACATGCAACAAGCACCAACAAGCCAGCCACTCGACAAGAGGACGTGACATTCACGCCAACCGCAATTACCGTCTTGTTAAAAACCGCAAAGGTAAGAGTTATGAACGGAAAAACGCAAACAACAATAAACATTCTCCTAGATGAAAGATCGCAGCTGACGTTCATAAGTCAAACAGCCTCGTAACGCTTGCAAATCAAAACCGCTTCATGCCCGACGGAATCAGTAAGCTCATCAACCTTCGGCGACACCACGCACCAGTCGAAGCAATACTCTGTAGCAAATTTAGACTTAACTACTCGCAAAGGCATCATCACTTAATCATCGATCATGGTGTCTAACATTGCAGCGCCCATGAAAAACATCGTGCCTAGAGTTCAAGTTTACCATGACTATCTAAAATGCCTGCCTCTAGCATTACAGACAGACTTTTTTTGGTCCATAGTTAAAAGTCACGTCGGCGAGGCCCCGGACCCACCGCAGTAGCATCGAAATGGGATACTTGCTTTTCCATTGTATCCGATATACTTGCTTTCAGGTCCCTCGAACAGTCCTGCCCAAACCATCAACGACACTGCTGTTTGACTTCAACGTGCGTGAAAGTATTTGTAGACAAGCATCAAGAACTCAGAGATTTATTTACGATCTACTGGGACCTTGAGACCATTGGCATTACAGACAACCCAAAGCAACTTGCTTCGACTATGCAGTCTACTGCAATGAAAAACTAAAGCAAGACGACGACGGGAAATACACAGCTCACCTACCAAGAAAGATTGAGCTCGAGCCCTTATCAGCGAATTTTGCAATTGCGCAATCGCGAATGCATTCAATGATCTGACGACTTGACAAGCAAACCATCAAAGTTTATGATCGCATTATTAAGGAACAGTTGCAGAAAGACTTCATCGAACAAGTACCAAACGAAAATGCAACAGAAGGTCATTACATACGTCATCACTACGTCAACAAAGGCAGCCCCACCACTCCCATACGAATAGTATACGATTGTAGCTGATACACGCGTAACTCTCCAAGTTTAAACGACTGTCTTGAGCAAGGCACTATGCTCGTCAGCGACTTTTGTTCGGAGCTACGAGTTCCCGGTTCATGCTGAATGCGATGGTAAGGAAACATCTCGACAACCACCCCGGTGACTTAACCGACTATCTCCGACAAAGCCTCTACGTTGACAACTAAAGCTGGATTTCCATATCCAGAAAATTTTCCGCGGACAGAACGGATCAAAGGATGCCGCTGATTGATTACCAATTATAGCCTTATCGCCACGGAATCTTTTCCGTACCGCTCTGTCCGGGCAGCAGTTGAAACTGCTCCAACTTTT
>QQSS02177198.1:3788-14810 GCA_003687565.2 Craspedacusta sowerbii
TTTTGTTTTTTTTCTGTTCTTGGTTAGTTTTTTTTTTTTTTTTTTTTTTTTTTTTTTTTTTTTTTTTTTTTTTTTTTTTTTTTTTTTTTACCTAGTGACAACTGGTGCCTTGTCTGCTCAATATTCAGGCTGTATATGCCGTTTTCCTGACAGATTCAGGGTCACCAAGTAGATAGGGGTGCCGTGTCGGGCACGTTCAGACTGTATATGCGGCTTTCCTGTCTGATTTTGGGTCACAAAGTAGCCAGTGATGCTATGTCGAGCTCAATTCAGGCTGTGTATGCCACTTTCGTGGCAAAGTCTGGCTCGCCAAATGGCCAGGGGTGCCTTGTTAACTTCGTGTCCATTAGCCGTGTACGTCTCTTTTCTGACAGATTCAGGGGAATTTAAGCCCGGATTGCATTGGTTTTGGTATCGCTTTAAGGGTCACGCTTCTCGTGTGGTTTTCTTTGTGTAAGGGTGGCTCAAAGACAGGTGTTATATGAAAAATTCGAGCACTGCCCATCGGCACTATAAATACGATAGTTCGGTAACGGGAAGTCCCGAATTCCGCGATGTCTAAATACTTGAACGATGCTATAGAGCGCGCACCTATTTCTATGATGTCCAAAAGCCATGACATGGAACATAGACACTCCTGATGTCTGCAGCAAGATGCTAAAATAAGATCGCGATAAAGTATGACTGCCCCTTGATTTTTCTAAATTAGATCGTGAAGGAAGTGGCGCAGAGCCTAGATCGTGCTCAGGGTAGTACTTGATTGCATTGATGCCGTATGGTACACCTTTGCTGCTTATGGTTGCTGGTGTGTCAACGGCTTCCGAAAGTGATTCTCGTTGCCCGCATTGTGAAGGAGGTTTATGAGCATATTTAGTGTGCGCTCTTTCTCTCTCTCTCTCTCTCTCTTTCTCTCTCTCTCTCTCTGTGTCTCTCTATCTCTTTCTCTCGCCCCCTCTCTCCCTCTCCCTCCCTCTGTCTCTCTCTATCTCTCTCTCTCTCTCCCTCCCTCTCTCGCTCCCTCTCTCTTTGCATTATAGCGTGTGATCTTTCGTAGTGCGTGCACCGTGATCTTGCAGCAAGGAACATCCTTGTGGGCCCGGACTTTGTGATGAAGATTGCCGACTTTGGCCTTGCCCGAGACATATACAAAGACGAGTTCTACTTGAAGCAAACCACTGGCCTGCTGCCAGTCAAGTGGATGGCCCCAGAGTCGCTGTTTGACAAGATGTACACTTCCCATAGTGACGTGTAAGCTATAAAATGCTTTTATCAGCTTGCGCTTTTATCCTCGCAAGCGAAGTCAAGGGTGGTGCTTTTCCATTTTCTAGAAGATCTTTTTTCAAGCACGACCCGTCAGCGGTTAAATCCCTTTGCCGAGAAACTTTCATGTCAAATTGCCCATCTGGAAGTGAATCTGGCACTCTTGTTCATCTATAATGCTTCGCTTTGTTTGTTTTGTTTCTTGTGTTTCAGTTATAGCGTATGCTTGCCTTCGGACGCGTGGCGTAATGTTTAGGGGCACTGGTCTCGGAATCTGGTGGTTGCGGGTTCAACCCCTTGTCGCAGTGACTTGTTTCGTTGATCCACTTAGCCTTGCGTGCCTCCGTGGTCTTTAAAATATCTACCTCTTCGCGGGTACATAAATAAGCCGCGTCTATAATATGAACAACTGCCCGCTAGTTTGGCCGTACTCGTACTCGTTTAACTTGGCTGGCATGGTGATTGCCTGACCGATTTTGTCGTAGGCTGTGTTGTCGTGTAACCTTTTTGAAAGTCGTGCGATGTTTGTTACATTCAGGTGGTCATACGGCATCCTGCTGTGGGAGGTTTTCACGCTGGGCGGATCCCCCTATCCTGGCTTGCCCACGGAGGACTTATTCCCGTTCCTGGAAGACGGCAAGCGTATGGACTGTCCTGACATTTGCCCGGGTGAGGTATACAAGATAATGAGCGACTGCTGGCTGCGGACGCCGTACGAGCGACCACTCTTCTCGCAAGTTGCCGATCGGCTGAACAAGCTCCTGAAGAGCAGAGTGCCAGGGGTAAGTGGCTCCTGTTGTCGTATCTGTGATTCGGACGAGTGCTGCAGAAATCTTGTGTCTGTTCTTAATCGTCCATTAGATTGTGTGGCACGAAATTTCCGTAGATTTCTTTGATTTGCTCGCCAAATCAGTGACGGTAACCAGGAGACGGTGCGTTGTCGGTTTGATGTCCAAGCCATGTATGTCTCTTTCCTGACAGATCAGGGGCATTTTGTTTCAAGCCCGGATTGCGTCGGGTTTTGGTATCGCTTTAAACTTCCGGCTTCTCGTTTGGTTTTCCTTGTGTCAGGGTGGCGTAAGAACATGTGTTATATAAGAAATTCGGGCACTGGTAATCTGGCGATATTGTACTTTCCGTAGATTGCTTTAGTTTATCCGATGCGGTGCCTAGCGGTGTTTTGTTCTTCAGATGGGGTAGCCGGCTGCAGTAGCTCATGGGTGTTTAGTTTTCTTTAATCTAATGCTCTGCTGCTATTAGCTCCAGAGTACTTGGCAAGCATAAGCACTTGTTATTTACTTGAATTCATTATCTACTGTTTAGGATAACACGTATCTGGATATAGTCGATGGTGATACCAACTACCTAAACCCCAGCAGTCCTCCCGTAAAGGCGCCACTTGAAGACGATGGGTACCTATCGGTAGCCAGCAATGGTCATGCAAAAACGCCGCGTGGAAAGACGTCCGTGTCATCTCCGCGATCGCCAGGGTTAGACATGCCATCAAAATCCTGCGCTATGTTGTTAAGTCGGCGGAAGCATTGCTTAAGTATTTGGTTTTCTGTGTTTGCCTTCTGTAGGTACTCTAGCTTTATTTATGCGATCTTAGCTTTTTTACTATCTGGCATTCATTTGAGTGTGGTCTTTCATGTGACTGCGTTTGTTGTCTAGAGCTTACAGTAACGTTTCCGACGCTCCGCTGCCCCCCGTTTATTTGCTCGAAGAAAAAACCAAGGGCCGCCGTTCGCCCCCGCCCAAATACCCGGACGGTTACGTTCCCATGACGCCACCGGCCGACGGAAGACCGCATTATGACGTACCTCCTTTCGATGGCCATTCGGATTCGTCGTATGGAGAAGAGGAGTACGGTGAGGAGGCGATTGTGTAGCGTCTAGCCTGAGCCAGTTCCATTCGCGCCTCAGTCACGGATCCAGATGAACGGTTGCGATGAGTGTGGGCTTCGGTTAGTCGTTTGCCTTTGACCTGTTTTAAGTAGTTTGGTGGCACTTTGGAGGTTTACGAAACCATCGCATGAGTGGGAATTTAAGAGGTATATCCGAACTGGCGGATCTCTCTTTTACGCTATTTGTCCGCGCGCTCGACGTAGGAAAATGTAGAAAGGTACTTTCGATGAACGCTGGCTCTATCACTGCGCATGTTTTGGAGATGTCTTAGGGCACTTGCTACTTGTAGTTTTAACGCTTGAATTGCAGCGCGCTGATGTTATCCTTTTTGTTTGTGCGTTTTCGCTGCTGAAGCCGGTACTCCTTGTTACTAGAAGCAGTGCTTTTTCCGCCGTATGGCGATAAGGTTGGATTGTATATTTTCTGTGCCGGAGATGTTTTTTTTTTTTTTAGCTATTGTTTGACGATAGGTATTCGTTGGCGAAGTGAAAGTTAGCGTATTGTATGTAGCTTGCTATTCTGTGTTCGTATTTCCACTCGTGTTTTTGCGGAAGTGTGATATTTTTGCGGGTATTATCTTTTTTACACTTTTAAAGACTGTTGTTGTAGGCCATGTTTGTTAATACACTTATTAAGCTAATCCCTTTGTAACTAGTTAAGTAAATATTTTATTTATACGATTTCGTCTATGCGTTTTAATAGGGTTTGTATTTTTGTGACTCGGAACGTCGTACGTTGATGTGGTTATGGGGGGTTTCTATAAGCTTTTGAATTTTTCACTGTGCTGGTTTACGTTCATTGCTCAGTTCTGGGTCTAGGACTTAGCTTAATATTCACAAGGTGTTTGAGCACGTATGATCTTTGACCACGTATGATCCAGTCCGTTGTAACGTCTTCAGTTTTTGGTTGGTCACATATGCAATCACGCTTCACTACGCCCAACCCTTTTTTCTTCAAGGTGGCTTGATATTCTCTTTGATTCGTCAAGCACTTCAAGTATTTATAGTGAGTATTTGTGACGCAAGCGATATGAATTGGGGTCCCCTGGAATAATTGTGCGTGATAAGCAAATGCACCGAATGCGTGCTCGTGCAATCTAGAGCTATAATTTTGTAATAATTTTATAATTAATCAAAAGCTCTAGGTTTGCTCCTCGTGTTTGTGATTTGTTGCTTAGATCTCAGACTTACAGCACTTCGAAGAGTTATGAAAAAATTTCGAAATGCTGATTGGCATGGTACGCTTGGTAACGGTGATCCTGGATAACTGTTAATTGCGAGAAATCGGAAAGCTCACTTTTCTTCAGTCGAAAACTTTCATTTATTTTATTTACTTTGATACTTTGCGCTGTGAGCAAAAGTGGTGTGATGTCGCCGTTTATTTTGGCGATTGTCTATTTCAGGAGTTGACACCAAGTGGTTTGGCTCAATCTTATGCTTTTATCTTTCTGGACCGCTTGATGTGCGCTGAATAAACGCAGCAAAGCTCTCCCTGCTTTTGGAATAAAAGTTATTTTTTTTTAAATGTTTATCTGTGAATTGTGCGCGATGCTTGTACGTGTTTGTCTTTGGCTCGTCTCGAATTGACAATGTGCGTGGTTCATTTTTCATTATCTCGTTTCCTGGCTATGCTTGTGTCATTCGATGTTTGTGTCACGACTTTGCTCTTCGTTCGTTGCTAGTTTTCTGTTGGCTTGCGTAAGCGTTTTGAGCGTTCCTCATCTGTTGTTGGGTGAGTCCAAGTTTAAAGCGACTTTGCTTTTAGACGCTTGTCAGCCTTTGCCATAGCAAAACTTCTTCCATGATTATAAAGAAAATGTAATTCATTCCGCAGATCCTAGGCCGCTCTGCGTAGTGCCGGCGTCTGATTAAAAAATTGTATTATCTTTGGTTCGACATGCCCTTGGACGTTTCTTGCCATTCGTTCCCCGCCAAGAGACTTAACGAATTATTAAAATTTAAAGTTAGCAAAATCCGAGAAAAATAATCTCACTCCGACAGCTCGTGTTTCTGACGAAAGGTAAGTAGTGGGAGTGCTTTTTGCATTGATCTTTAACAATTAAACACTGATCTGGTTCGACGCTGCACAGCTTCTCGAAGACTTCATGTTGAAACTTTCGTCCTCAACCATAACGTAATTTGTGGCTATTCTCACTTACTTACCACTTACCTTCGTACATTACCATTTTGAAATTACTTTATTTACACTTTAAGTTTACAAGTAACTATTCTCAATAACGATTGTACCACTTACCCTCCCCCCCGACATTTAGCGGCTTTTTTTAATTTTACAGTAATATTTTTATTTATTTTATAAAATATTTCTTTCTTTAATAATTTTTCACTCGTTAAAAAGGACAATTCATTATGTTCTCTTTGCTGTGTTGCGTTAGTTTTGTTAACAAACCTGGGCATTTTGTGGCATCTAGTTTAATGGCGGTTTGTTGTTGCTGGCGATACTGGTTTTATATACTCGACCTATGTAGATACGTATGGTATTGGTTTTGGTGGCAGTTTGTTTTATAAAAAAATTATGTTTTATAAGATCGTGGTAGGGCTTTAGTGCTTAGTGTAGTATTTTGGGGAAGTTTCAGTCAAAGACATCGATGTTCGCATTTCAAAAACGTCCTCTGTCTTACACATACGAGTAGTAATCCGTGTTTCGATGAACCAAAGTACGCGCCTCGCTGGAATCAAAAGATTGGGTGCGTCCGATTGTCTGTGGGCAGAAGGATGTTCGGTTAGCCTTTAGAGGTAGTTGCTTGCTGTAAAAAAAATTGCGTATTGTTCATGAAATGTCTCGGCTAGCATGGCTGGGATGCCTACTTTACGCGGTATTTCTGTCCCCTAGGTTTTTCCGTTAATACTTACCGTGGAGCACTCAAATGCAGTCCACAAAGCTGCCATGAACTAAAGTTCCCTCTGGTCGAAGAGAAAAGGAAAACATAGGTAGAAACGCTTTGGGATATTCTGGACGGGGCTGACCAAGAAATATGCAACTTGCATTGTATGTTAAGTGGTCACCCTCTGCACTGTGGATTGCATTATTCCAACACTGTTCGTCTATACGTTTGTCCATGAATCTCAACTAATTTAAGCGACCGCTAGACGCTATTTACACCGCAATTTTTATCAACCCGACATCGTATAGATTCTTGAAGCCACAAGCAAATCGCAACAGCAGGTAATCAAAAATTTAACAGGAATTGAAGTTTATTCTAACTACCTTGCTTGTGGCGCAGGTGGCTAATTGATGCGGATCAGATTTTGCCACAAATAGGCGCTTTTTCAGTAATATTCCTTGAAATTGTAACCAGACTGTAGTTGAGATAATTTATGCGCTGCTTCGCCCATTATAATTATACGGATTCAGAGCAACGTATGAACTTGGTCCACTTTCTTAGCGGGTTGGTACATTTTAAGAATAAGGATTGCGTTTTTCCCTTATTTTCTGTTCATTGAAAATAAAAAGAATTAGTTATGAAGTTCTAGTGTGTGTAAAATTTAAAACACATGCAATTACAGTAGTAATAATAGTAATGATAAGAACAATAACAAAATTTTGTTTAGAACATCATAAGTATTTTTCACAAATTTTATTTGTTTACCAAATTACAATAGGCAAGACAGTTAGTTTCAGGTCCAACCTGCGAAAGTTTTTCTGAAATTATCAGATAAACTTTAAGATCTTGGGGTCAGTCCATAACTTGTTTCTCGACAATAAATATAAGAACTAGCGTGGATGGCGACTTCCAACATAAAGCTCCCGAGTCGATCGATGTTGCAGCTAAAATCTTTCAGCAACTGGATGAGCCTGTTATTTTGCCGAATGAGGCAACCCAACGTAGTGACTTCTATTAGAATTACTTCGACTTCCGCAAAGGAAATGACCAGTGGGGACTGCGGGTTCGTATATTTATTGGTTTTATAGGATCTAGCTTTGTTTGCATTGGTTTCAAATAGATCAGTTTGCTTTTTTCTGGTATTATAAGATCCGGTACATGAGACGAGAATATCTCGGAAGGATGTGGCGAACCGGAACCACGAAGGTCAACGAACAGCTCCATGTTTCGTTGTTTATTCGGCGAAGGCGATGAACGATAGTGTGTAGGACAGAGTTGTGTCTCCACAAGACGCGCTCTAATGTATACTCGCAAAGCGAAACCACGTGAAGTTGCGTCTGAAGATCCCCACAGAGATCGCATTTTCCATCAGAGTGACCCCAGCGCTTGAAGTCTGAGCGGTGAGCTGCATTATCTTTTTGATTTTGAGGCGTTAATTTTATTACGAAGCATAATTAAATCCAAAAAAATTCATTCTAGATACAACAAGATTTTCCTAAATAAGATTGAGTAATATTCTTCGGTCGGCGCAATTTTTTACTTGATTGTTAATAAGTATTTTTTTAATCAATGATTGTTCTGGGATAGCACTTTGTTTCCTACTGCTTCCCGCACCGGGGTTATGTTTGACTTAAACTGTTTGGTATGGCTAATTTTTTTCGTACGAAGTATTATGTCCATGTTTTTTTGTTGATTGTAATGATTAGACACACACGCACACACACACATACACACACACACACACACACACACACATACACACACACCGCAAACACATCGCCTATGGCGTCTTGCGTGCACCGGTAACTGTGCTCAATTGGACAAGCCAGAGCGATAAAATGTATGAATCTTGATCTTGTGATGAGTGCGCATAGCACGAAACAGACTGTCAAGGTAGACAAAATAGATTTTCTAGATTCTTAAAGACATGTAGCTAACACGGTCCTGTACCTATACCACGGATTATAATGCAGACACAAGTTTCGGATTGCGCACGCGCAAACAGGGTCTTAAAAAAAAAAAATAAAGCAAGTGGCAGAAAAACGAGACGCACAATCATGCCGCTGCCGCGACGTTTCGCGTTCGCACGTGTTTTGTGCCTCATAACAAGTCGAAGCCTACGCTACTATTTATGACATCGTCTTGTAAAGAGACCATTCCAAGATGAGTCTGACCGACCAGGATAGGGAGGTTTTACTTCATGAGATCAAGCAAATCAAGCTTGCTCTAGAATCGTCCTCTGGTTCTAGACTGGGAATAGAAGAAGACGACGAAGAGAATGAATCAGGTTGGAATACTTAGAGCAATTATTTTCGGGTTACTCAGTAACTTACTGTGGCTGTTGTTCGTGTATTTAGAGTGTTATTGGCTTTAGCAGATGGACGAATATAGCAAGTCATTTTGTTCTACAAAATTTCTTGGTTTGTCGTTGTAATAATTAGTGCAGATAATACTTAATACCATTTTTGTAATATTATCATTCTGTGATCATATTTCGTGACATGATTGTTTCAGTTTGTGAAACAAAATTTGAAATATTTCACTTTGCATAATCAAATAGTTCATGTAATGTGCGATTTACAACCCTATCATCACTTTGGCATGAAGATTCAGTACTTCTGGACTAAGTTTTGCGCCTCTTACTTTTTATATGAAACTCGCGTCACTTGAGCAATTCTTCTAGTGCCTTTCGCAAGGCCTTAAAACAGTCTAGTTCAAACCAGTCAGATCCAAAGACCACCACTCTATCTGAGTGAGATCAATGGAATGTATCTAGGATGGTTTGATCAATTGGGATGGATCAGAATGACCATCAGTCTACAAAGAAACTGAAAGTTAATATGATATCCAACAGAAAATTTATGTGTGATGGCCTGCAGCCTTCTGTATCCATGCTCTGATGGTGAATTGGCCTTTGTTGAATTAGCTTTTCATACCAACATATCGCAAATGAAATGCAATTGCCAACAGCATTAACTGTTACCTATGTGCTATGGGTTTAAGGAAGGTTAATACAACAGCACTGACCCTAAATTTTAGTTGATTTGAAGTGCAGTTGATGTGATCAAAATGCATGTAAATACAGTTAACAAAGCCGTGAAAAATACTTTGAAAGAAGTCTAAGTGAAATAATATTCGTTATGTCTAAGGTCTGAATGCATAGGCCTACTGGTTGAAAGAACAGCTTAGCAAAATTTGACAGGCTTTATATGGTGTTGTTGCTATGTTTGCAGAGCTAGTTTTTTCTGACATCCTTTCGGTTGTAATGTGTGTATTGGTTATACCTGTAAAAATCTTTGATTTGTTATCCTCTTGTCATAATATTTAGATCCATATCTGTTGTCGGGCAATGAAGACGAGGTTACGGTAAGATTCAGTTCATTTTTAAAATTAAGCATCATTGCATTGTAATCACCATTGCAGTCCACAGCCTGATGCAGTGAGGATTGACATAATGCTTGCTTCTGTATAGGATGCCTATTTATGATCCTGTTAAGCTTGCTTTCATAACCATTACATAGTTATATTGTTGGCACTATTAATTAGAGTTTTTTAGTGTCTATTAGAGCTGTATTTTAATGCTTTTTTTATTTAGCTTTTGTACATTGCCTTTACCTTTGTCCGATTATGTCTTTGGGATACAGTTTAATTATCACAGCTTGCACTTCAAAACTTGCAGTTTTGGCTGTCCACTGTGTCATAGCCAAGCAATATGTTTGCTGTCGTTTTCCCTTGCTGGAAATCATTGTAATTAATGTGTTATGTGTATGAACAACACTTAATGGTGTGCAGAGCCCTATTGAATTTGCATGCTGGCCTGTTTCATTGCTAGACAGACTTTTAAAAGGATGCGTTCTAAACTTTATAATGATAGTTGCCTCTAAAGATGCAAGTTGTATTGATTATTTAAATCTCGTAATTCTTGCTTTCCTTTATACACAGCAAGGGTTTGATCTCTTGGAATCCTTTATGTTTTATTGTTTTCTCTTGAGCAATTGTGCTGTGCGATGCAAGCAGTTTGTTCCTATCTCTTCAAATTACTTTTTAGGATCATGATGCGTTTTTGCCTGTTAATTCGCATCCAGCAGGGCCTAATAATGCAATTTCGAATAGTGATGGCCCAAATGCTGCTGACAGTGGGAACTTGCTTGCCGGAGCAGCCAGGCTACTAAGCGGGGCTCCGGATCTTTCGATCCTGAACAATTCTTTCAGTTCTCCTTCTGATAGACAGACCTGCACTAATTTTACGGCTAGCACTCCAAAGTTGAACAGTCGTTCTTCTAGTTCTTTCGCTAGACGCAGTAATTCTGACAGCAATCTCCGAGCATCGGGAAAGGCTTTGATCAGAAAGGAGCCCTCTCTTGCCGTTGAGGCTGCACTAAATGCGGCAAAGCTTGTTGCTGGTCTCAGTAGGCCTGTCAGCCGAGATTCTTCGGCTGCATCATCACCAATACCGAAAAATGACGAGGAGCGCTCCTACTTTGATGTGAGTGTTTCGCCATCACTTGCCACACCCCCTACACAGGTTCCAGAAAAAATTAAGACGACAAACCTGTACGTTGAGAGGATATTTAGAAGCTTCCGGAACAAGAAGCAACTGCCTGTTTCACCAGGGAGTCCAAAGAGTATGTATAGTCCAAGTTTTATTATGCAGGGTTGGAGCTCCTCGGACGGAATTTTAAAAATTACATTGCCTTTGGAGATCCCTGGAACGCTTTAATCCAATGCTGATGTTGTTTTGATTTGTGGGATACATGATTTGTACCAGAACTTGCCCACCATCGTTATTGACGCTTATCCTTTTTCCTGGTCTTTGTAGACCTCGCTGCGTTGGAGCACATGCACATATCATCTAGCGCTTGCCTGAGTACTCTGGAAAACATGCTTCAAGTTAACATGCGATACCAGGTGTGTAGGGCATGGTTTGAAAAACCATAAACATATTTTGTCAGGTCGTGGATGTCTGCATTTTGTTTTGGTAGATAATTATTCGGTAGATAATTATATATATATATA
>QQSS02177209.1:0-16906 GCA_003687565.2 Craspedacusta sowerbii
AGATAGATAGATAGATAGATAGATAGATAGATAGATAGATAGATAGATAGATAGATGGATAGATAGATAGATAGATAAAGTATTATAAGAGAGATTACCTTGAAGTTGATATTGATAAACAACTTCCCTGCAGAAGTTTTTAAGTCTCTCCTTGCACAGATCCGTAATGGCACGTTATTTAACTGAAGAGATTTACGAAGCGCTGTGCCGCAGAAGAACCCCCTTCGGCTGCACACTTGACATGTGCCTTCAGACCGGTATCGATAACCCGGAAAAGATGAGTTGCGGCATCGTTGCCGGTGACGAACATTGCTACCAAATGTTTGAGAATATCTTTGAACCTGTCATTGCAGAGCGCCATCCTTCATACAACCCAGAGAGGGAACATAAAAAAGATATGACAACTGAAAAACTAAGAGGTGAGGCAGCAGAAGAATAATACATTACAAATTGCTGTTTCGAACACATTTTGCTTGAATTATTTAATAAAGTTGCCTATAGCCAGAAAAAAAACTTTACCTAAAGAAATTAGAGTACAGATGCCATGAGAAAGATGCAAAAACAGATAAGAGTTTCAAAATATCGCTTAAACTACTTATCTGGGGACTATACAAGAATAAAATTTTAGCTGATTTGGATTTATGAATTCCAGTGCTTTGAAAATCTATGCACTTAAATAATTACGTTATGGACACACAGTAATGTACACACAAACACACACACACGCACACATTCACATAGGCACACACACAAACAGACAAACACACACACACACATACACACACATACATATATATATATACATATATATATATATATATATATATATATATATATATATATATACCGCGCCATATCTTACACTTCTTGCGTAACATGCATTCGTCTCGGCAAAGAATATTGGTTTATGGAAATGACACATTGCTTTAATCCTCACTACTGTTGTCTCTTCCAAATCAACTCAGCTAACCCTGGTTGCTATCCTTCAAGTGTAATATTTTGCCAGCGTCTTACTGAATAAAGGAATTTGAAAGAATTCTTAATCAACATTGCTCCATGATAGTCACGAGTGTGATTGCTCCCCAAAAATTATGAGGTGTAGTACGGATTTTAAAATGCATGTCTTGGATTTATAGAAGAGTTTCATATTTATGAAATTCTTTGACGATTAGCCGCTGGTTATCCCCGGTTTTGATGCCAGAAGGTTTTTTTTCTATATTACCCCATACTTTTGGAAGATCTCGTTGCCATTTGAATTTTCTTAGGGTTATGTCGCATCTTAAACTGAGCTTTTAAATGGGGGCACATGGATTATATGTATCAATAGATGCTTTTTGCCTCACAGACGGACTATTCGATGGCAACTACGTAAAGTCTGTTCACTTTCTGACTGGAAGATCTCTTTGTGGCTTTCGATTTTTGCCGTCTTGCAGCAGAGCCGAGCGCAAGCACGTAGAGAGCGTGCTTAAGAACATGTTTTCATCACTTTCAGGTATGTCATATTTGCTTTCGGATTCTTTCCAAACCGCTGATATACTTCTGGTAGTCTATTGCTGCTGTCTTCCTGCAAGACATAGCATTGCATTAATAAATTATATTTTCTGAATGGCATTTACATGCGTTGATGAATTCGCATGTGATTACAAAAGTTGGAAACTGCCTTGAAGCAGCAAATGTAATTATTTCCCTGAACTTTTAAATCCCCTGACAATAAATCTTGGATGGTTGCAATAGTACGAATGAATGGCAAGAGTTTTGAGGAACCTTTCATCTGAGTAAAGATGCTACGACAATAAGTCGGTGAAGATTTTTCCCTCGCTAACGTGTGCTATTGAACTCAAATTAAAAATACACTAGCGTAATATTTCTTTCGGGCTATCGACACCAAATATAGCATCAGGTTTAACATTGCCAATTAGGTATGCTGAGGCTTTTGGAAACCTGTGAATTTCGTTCGAAACATGTCAAAGCATGCGCTACAAACGTTCGAATAGCGGCACGATCTCGCGAGCAACCTGTTGACGTATTTACAATTGTTATTGTGCATCCATTGGTAAGCTAGCACTATGCTTGTTTTGGTTTAAAAACAAAAAAGAAGAAAAGTACTAAGAAAAACTTCGCGATTTCTTTCTGCTTAATATATAGCGGAGTTTTCGGGCACCTATACGAGCCTAAACCAAGTAACGGCAGAAACTCAAGGAGCATTACCCAACCTCCTGCAAAGCATTCTTGATCGACCGTCGAGCCCCACTTTACAAAGCAGTGGCACAAACCGAGACTGGCCGGATGGACGGGGGGTGTTTTACAGTAGCGACTGCACGTTGTTTGCGTGGACCAATCGAGAGGACCATTTACGGATAATGTACCGGGAGCAAGGCGCTAACTTTTTCAGTGCGTTTGCAAGGTTAGTGTCGGAAAGCTAACTTAGGCGTAGATAGTCTCTTTTAGCGTGCTTTTTAAAGTTCTATTTCGAGTTTTCAAAATCCTAAGATCACAGTGGAATACATAGAATTAAACGGAGTTCTCGTTTGCAGTCACGTCTCTAGCGATATAAGTTTATCTACGAGCTGCTTTAAAAATAAAACTTCTTAACAATGGATTGGAGACATGAAAATTGCGGACCTCAAGATATGTGTTTAGGCAAGGTTACAGCCGAAAAATTCCTTCGCAAGCATCGTAGATTGACTCTAACTTGTTGAAATCATTCGGGTGAAGATAGCTTTAGGAAAAAATGGGGAACGAAGCAAGGAGTTCACTCATCGTGTTGTAGAACATATCGTGTTATGTAATACATAAAATTAAATTATTGTTATTATTATTATTATTATTATTATTATTGTTGTTGTTGTTGTTGCTTTTGGAACGATCCTCTAGTGTCGAGAAGGAGCGCTTTATGTACTTATGGCATTAACCTTTTCCGGATCGCGTGGTGAAAATCGGCCAAACCATTCCCCACAATTCAAAGGTCTTACAGCAGTAAGATTACGAAGCAACGGGACTTTGTTCCAAGCGAATTTCTTGAATAAAGAAAGAACCTATCTCTTAGACCTAGACGGATTACTGGAGAGGCTCGAAGGCTACCTTATGCATACCTGTGTTTCGAGCGAGATCGAGTACAGTCTAAGTCTGTACGTCAGAGGTTCATTGAATAAACAGCCCAAGGTTGTTGTAAAATGTGAGATGCAGTTGGTCTAATGCCCAATTCATACTTCGGAGACACTTTGCCCATGAAGCAATCTTATCCCACTGGTTTGCTCTGGTATGTGCGCGGAGCAGTTTACTCCCACTGGAATGTCCGCGATCGTCGTTACTCCTATTAGGAATGCCGGCGCATTAAGTTGGCAAAAGTTGGCAAACGCATTAGGTGCGAGGACAATAGAAACGGATGAGAAGCGCTTGAGATGGATTAAGTTTATCTTTTACGCTAGACGCTGCCCTCCCCCGCTCATCCACGTTGTCTCGCCCCCGACGCGACCTTTGGGGCAATAGCCACGCGCCAATAGCCTCCCCCGTAATTAGACTAGCGACTATGCTTAAAGTATGAATTGGGCATTAGGCTTGTGCACGGACGTAATTATAGTTTCGAGTCTTTCCAAGCGTTAAAAAAAAAGCGCGGAGTATTTATCGATGAGCAGGACTGGTCTTGCAGCTTTCAAAGTTTCCACCTGTCGATGATTCTCATGGCAAATTGCTTGACTGGAAAACTCAAAGTGATAGAATATTAGTTACCTTAGGGGATGAAGCAGTGGACCGAACTGCTAAAGCTAACGAACACAAAGAGACGAGACGAAGTACGAAGTAAATTGTTAGAGGACATCGCATGGAGATGCAGTCGACTGCAGGTTATTACCCTTCAGCTGCATGATGAAGAAACGTTAAATATGGAATTTCGCTATAGACCTTGTAGTGTTGGGCTTGTAAAGACCTTGTGTTGGTTGTAAGCCAGCATGTAAGCCAGTATAAGGCTGTTGTGTTATTGGAAACTTTGCAGAATGCTCCTGAGAGACTTTTTTATGACGAACGGCAGGAGCGACATGAAGACCGCGCTGATCGTGGCTATGGTGCCTACATGAAGGGGCGACTGTCCTGTCCTAAGCGTGTGTCGTGATTGCCTATGATGCCTGCATAGAAGCATGGAATTTATTAGTGCCAATCATACATCACCAAAATGTGATGTAATTTAACGTCCCTTTTATTCATTATAATCATTCTCCCCACAAAGTTTTCGGACATAAAAACCATACGGTTGATGGAGAAAACTCTCTGACCTGAAAGACTGCAGAAAGAAAGAGAAATAAAATGAGCTACATTTCCATAATTTATGGACGGAAATTGTGAATTTTCTTTTTAAAGGAGTTGTAGATTTAAACGCAGTATTTTCCCGTCATTCCGTGGTATTGTCCCGATTATTGTCTACCTTCACTGCAGATTTGCGTCGGCCATTATGGAAATGGAGAAACTACTGCATGACCATTCGCTAAGTTTCGCCTTCCACAAGAAGTACGGCTACCTTCTGACGTGTCCAAGCGGAATCGGAACAGCTTTGCGAGCGGGTGTTCACATGAGAATTCCGCACCTACTCATAGTAAGTCGAGCTACCTAGCCTTTACCTGGAGTATAGCCTTGTACGCTAAGGGATAGCTTTTTTTATGTCTCAAAATTCCAGCTTTTAGCTTAACTACTTAATGATGCCAGGAGATTTCGCTCACTGGATAAGTTTGTCAGGATCGGCTGTGACAGATAGTAACGAGCACATTGGTGAAATACTAATATGAATACTAAAGAACTGACAGGTATTTGCTCGTCAGGTACAAATTCTGACTGAAAACAATCTCCTGCTTTGTTTTTCAGGACCACAGACTGAGGAAAATTCTCAAGCGATTACGATTGCATATTACATGTTATGATGGGATGGAAGGAAAAGGTCTGTACATCTTCGATGATGATTGTCCTTGCTGTTGCTGCGAGTGTCTGCATGTCTGTCTGACTTACATCCAAATGTCAACAGTGCTGCCATTCGGTCGGCTCGCTTTTCTTCTCTTTGTCTCGCTCACATATGCATTGTCTGCCTCTGCTTATTTTCATTTTTGATCTGTCTGTCTGTCTGTCCGTCTGTCTGTCCATCAGTCAGTCAGTTTGTCTGTCTGTCTGTCTGTCTGTCTGTCTGTCTGTCTGTCTATATGTCTGTCTGTCTGTCTGGTTGTCTGTCTGCCTGTCTGTCTTTCCCTCTGTCTGCCTGTCTGTCTGTCTGTCAGTCCGTCCGTCCGCCTGCTTTTCTTTATTTCTTTTCCGTCTGTATGTCTGCGCGTTTCATGTCTGGTTGCCCGTCTGTTTTTTTTCTGTCTGTATGTATATATGTATGTATGTATGTCTGCCTGTCTGTGATTTCGTCTGCTAGTCTGTCAGGCTCTCAATTTTATTGCATTAGTATTCTCTTGTCCTTGTGCTTCTTTGAATCTCAGTTAGCATGGTAAACATCAGCATGACATATGCGTTTGAATTTAGCAGATGCTAAGCAAGGGTTTGTCGACGTTTACAACTCAGATCGCCTTGGCTATACGGAGGTACGCTATAACACCCTTACGATTCTGTAGCAGACATGTTTTAGCAACTTCAAATTTCTTACATTTCGACAAAATTTTTTTTGGGATTTCTGTGTTTTCACCAACATCCCCAAACCGAGCTAGGCTTAGCTTCTCACATTCCTGTCTAAAGACCGACTTTGTTAATCAATTAGTCTCAATATCAAAGACGTTGCCAACGTCAAGAGATGATTGCAGTCATATCTCCGCTCACTTCTTTCACTAATATCACCATCATTCCACATGCCAGCACCGTTTTGAAATCACTCTAACCCTTTTATCTTGCCCTCGATCAAGCCGTGAAGCATCATGCAAGCATCAAGCATCAAGCCTCATGGCGACCTAACTGCAACCCTTTTAGTATCTTTTTGATCAAGTTATGAAGCACTGAAAAGGGGGTTTAGAATTTCTATAGTTCTCGTGACGTGGCATTGGTGATGATTTGAGAGTTTTGTAATCAGAATGCACATACATCGCTTAAAGAAAGTCTTTAAACCAACTCATTTTTAACATCGATATTGCTGTTTCGTTCCAAGCGAGCTCAACCAGTTAGGTATCTAAATAAACGAGACCTCGGCAGGTCCTACGCCGTGTAAGCGAAAATTTAATAGCGCGAATCGGTCTCCTTGTGGCGTGACGACCTTTCCATCCGACCAGAGCAGCCAGCACTTTGTGTATCCTCATTTAAGGCATTTAAATTCCGTGTCCGAATACTTACACGGTGACGTCACCTCAGAATCGACCATCTAGACCCAAATCTGTTTTGCTTCAAGTGGCAGCTCTAGATTTAAATAAGTTTTATTATTACGACTTTACAATTTGCGAATAAAACAAGACTGTGACCTGGAACCGAAGTAACATCAAGAGTTCACGCCTTGCAGTCATGATTCTCGATAGCACCAATAGATATTGCAAGATTCTTGTGAGGTTCTAAGTTAAGACTTTCACTTAAAGAATGTCTATTGCGGACGCTATATTATAAAGCGAAATAAGGTGCATATCGTGTTATTGAAGTGTTGTGAAGAAGTGTTCTTTCAGCACTGCCTGTGCGCTGTGAAAGTGAGCTAATCTGCATCTTAAGATCTTCATAGGAAGATTTTAGGCAAGTCAAAAGCGACCATCGAACAGTACCGATCGCTTTGAACCGTATAGTAACTGCTAATCTGTAATATTATAAACTGAAATGAAATAAGGTTGCTACAGCTTCAAAAGATCAAAATTTATGTTTTCGTATTTTTACTTCTTTTCTTTCATATTTGCTGTATCTCCTGCAGGTCTTCACTTCCAACCTGCATTCTTGCCTTACTCCAAAGAAAAAGCTTTTTTGTTTATAAATTGCCTGTAGTGCATACTTCTTGATAGGACGAGCTAAAATGAGGACATTAGCATAAGGATGGTACAGCTTCTAAACACAATTTTCTACTACGGAGTATATTTCTTATTTCCTTTTCAAGTTGCGGTATGGTTGTTGTTGTGTGCTTTCTGATAGAAAGAGCTTATACAGCGAGTGGCTGATGGCGTTTCCACGTTGATAAGCATGGAAAAGAGGCTGGAGCGACGAAAGTCGATCAGCGATTTGATCCCACGTGCCGAACACGTGAAATCGAGCCAAACGCACAGTCACGCCTCGGACGACACACGAATGGAAGAAAGCACGTTTTTAAGCCTGAATAAGCCGGCTTCCTTGCCGTCATATAAGAATGCTGAAACCTGACATATTATACGAAGAACACTCGTTAGTATCATGTAATGTTCCACGTTATGTATGTATATGTAAACAGATGTATATAATAATAATTGCAGGTTAGCCATTGACTAAACACGGTACAGCATAGTAAGTACGGATAAATCTTTAATTAGCATTTTGTTGAATGCGAATAGTAATAAGCTTCACTGAAATTTAAGAAAACCCTACAAAATCTGTTCATAGGTACATATAAAGTAGTTATAGTAGACGTAAGATCCAAAAATTTGTGCGCGCGAAAGAAAAGCTGACGATAGAACTCATAGTGACTTTGATAAGAAGCAGTCTTTAGCAAGCAAAGATAATCCAGGCTGAAATACTAGAAGACAAAAAATTTTTATTCGGTCAAGGAACCCAATTAACGCAGTGCATATTACGGCTCATGAAATGCGAATGCCTCCAATGCATGCATGGGTGGATGAACTTGAAATTATCGACTTGTAAAAGCCTCAAAATGACGTAATTCAACAATGAGAAGAGTTCAACACACTCGGTAGGTAAGCTAAATTTTCCTCACTTTCAGAGACCAGAGAGGTTTTGGGAGCGGGAGTAGGATTAATATTAGTAGATAAAGTAATCTCTTGTTGAAGAGTGTAAAAAAAAAGCCTTGCCCGCCCTACACAATCGTGTTCAAAGGATCAAACCACCAAATTTTCCCTAAGAGGCTATAAAGAATTCTGCGACTCCAAACATCTATAAATATGTGTCTTGCTTACGGGTAAAGAGTAGCAATTGGCGGTACACGCAAAGTTCCAACTTTGGCGAGTTTGTCGTCGCGCCTCTTGTAATCCTTCACAATCCTTTTCCACCGGTTAACATCCATGTCGACAATGCTTGGCGTGTAGATTTGAACCATCTTATCTGGAGCGGATTGTGGCACCTGCCAAATAGACACTTTCTGCAGGTCGATAGTAGCGCTCCTGCCGGTTAGAATTTGAGGCAGTTCAGACAGTAATGGTTTCCTGACCGGAGGGACATCCCTCCAGCTCGTAGTTCTGTTGCTTGCCGCTGGACAACACTTGCTCGACTCTGGAAGCATCTTCGTGGATTCGATGTGTAGGCCGTTACTGCCATTCTTAACAGTCTTCATCACCTCAAGCAGCTTTGAAAACGCACTTTCTCGCTGCCTCACAAGCTCGCCGCGTTTATCCTCCCACTCCATGGCTTGCTTGTAAAATCTCTCTTCCATGGCGTGCATGTACTTGCGAAAGTTCAGTTCCCTCTCTCCCGCTCTGCTGCCAGCGCGACGTACAACCGCCCTTATCTTTCTCATCTTGGCGTGAGCTGAATACGCCCTCGCTAAGTGAGCGAGACGCTGCTCCGCAGTTTCGGAAGCGTCACGAAGGGCTGACATGCCTTTCTCATATTGCTCGTCCGTTATTCCGCATTTGCTCCTCGCATCGGCCATTGAGCTAGCGTTCCGGAGTCTATCCTCTTTACTGATATAGTATCTGCTGAACTGAGTCTCCTGCGCCGCCTTGTTGGCTTGTGCCTTGGATTCCAGATATCTTACCGAGCTCTGCTGCTCCAGAACTGACTGCTTGAGACTGGTCCGTTCCCGGTCGAGCTGGCGAATGTGGTCAGCGTTTTCTTTGGCTGACTCGCTGCACTCTCTTTGCAGCTTTAGCATCTCAAGTTTCAAATGGTGATGCTTTTCGAGGACATCTCTGTGCGTTTCCATTTCCTTTTCAAGGATTGCGTTAGTATGGACAAGTGTTTTATAGCGATCAGCCAAGTTTGCGTTCTGTTCTTCAAGTGCGGACAACTGTTGTTCGTGTAATTCGCTGTCTGCTCTTGCTTTCTGCAGCTTGTCTAAGCTATCCGCCAGTTCACGTTGAATATTGTGCTTAGCCATGGCCACGTCTCTCAGCGCCAGTCTCTTGTTTAGCATCGCTCGTGACAGCTGCGACTGGACATTTGCGAGAACCTCTTTAGTCGAAGTCGACAGAGCTGTTAGAATCGCGGTCGACCCCTCGCAGCGGGCGAACACGTCCAGCGACGGAGCAGGCACGGTCATCATCTGTGAAGCCTCATCGTGCAGTCCCTCCCGTTTCAATAGGTTGATAGTTGCATCCTTGAATCGAGCTAACGCGCGCATTATTAGCATGTTTTCCTTGTTAGTGTTTGTCGTGAACTTCGCTTGCTCCAAGTGGAACTTTCGGAGCTCAGCTTGGAACCGCTGCTGCTCGCGGAGCAAGTGCCCTCGGAGCCTCTGCGTTTCGGTTTGCAATTCCTTCTTCAAGCGCATAACCACCTGCTTTTGGTTGAACGTCCCTGCGTCGACTTTAAATTCGTCCCTGTCAAGCTTTTCCTTGAGGCCGGCGTTATCCTCGGCTAGGTGCTGTATTTGAAGACTGAGACGGTCCAGTAATTCTCTTTGCGCCTGAAGCTGAGAGTCCTTAGCAAGCACTTCTTCTCTGACCACACGAGACTCTCTCTCAAGCTGGTCGTACTTCCGTTGCATCAGAACGAGTCCTGTGACGTCGACACTTCCACGGACGCTGGTCCGTTTCTTGAACGTCTGCGGGCTGCTCTCTTGACCTGGTGATGGCTGCTGGATCGCGCTAGACTGTGTTGGAGGAGGGAGCTCGTTCTTGCAGCCCTGTTGCAGCATTTTTATTTGCCTCTGCTGCTGTTCTATAAAATCTTCGGCTTCGAATAGCTTCTCGCTCAGCAAAGACACTTGCAGCTCAAGAGCCTTGGCCACTTCGTTTTCTCCAGTAACGCAACAGAGATTGCTTGATCGATCTGGCTTTACACTCGAACGGCTTGCCTTCAGATCTGCTTCTGCAAGTGAATTATGTCCTGTGAGTCCCGCAACGCTGCGAGTGAGCTTTGAACTTTGAGATGACACATTACTGACGGAGTGATGGCTCTGCCGAGGAATGGTGCTTATTTGACTAACTGATTGGACATTTTGATCCAAAGGCAACAAGGTAAGTTCACTGCTAGTCTCAGGCGGAGCATCATTTTCTTGTTGTGTGGGCATCTCACCCGATACCGGCTCTGGTGACGGAAGAGCTTCGAGTAGTGGAGCAACTGGATTGGGTACATCATCAGCAAATCTCTTGTGCTCACTCACTTTGCTTGCCATGCCCATAAAGGAAACTTTTTTC
Source organism: Craspedacusta sowerbii (assembly GCA_003687565.2). Classification (NCBI taxonomy): domain Eukaryota; kingdom Metazoa; phylum Cnidaria; class Hydrozoa; order Limnomedusae; family Olindiidae; genus Craspedacusta; species Craspedacusta sowerbii. The sequence continues at coordinate 10,443 of QQSS02177209.1, forward strand.
GAGGCTTTCTCAGCGTTTAACTGCTCTACGACGATTTTCATCTGCTCTTGAAGTTGCTGGTTATCGACCCGCAGTTCGATGTTTTCATCTTTGAGCGACTTTAAAATTTCCTGGTCCTTCTTCCTTTGCTGCTCGTCTGCAATCTTCTTTTCCACGTCGACTAAGTTCTTCTTAGCTCTTTCTTCCAAGGCTACTACATCTTCGATCTTTTTCTCGGCGAAGTCCCAAAGTGTTTTAAACTGACGAGCTCCGGATTTCAATATAGCTTTTGCTTGTGAATTGCTCGCGTATCGGGCGCCTTCTTCCAGCACAGCAATCACGTACATGGCAGCCTTCCTAGCGTTCCCTGGAATTGCTAGCAGATCCTTTTCTGTGAGAACATTCTTGATGCAGAATGCCTTTTGCTGCTCCAAGGCTTCCTCTTCAACTTCTGCAGCGTTAGATGAGTCTTCTTTGTTGACCTCCTGCGTTGCTACTGCTACGGATACTACTTCTTTCTGGCGCGATTCTTGATCACCATTCCTGCGTAGACTCGTTAGCGCGCCAATCAATGTGGATAATTTCGAAGTGTTAGCTTTGGCCTTTCTAAACGCTTTATTTATGCTTTGCAAGCTTTCGTTGAACTCATCCAAGATGTCGCTGAGTTCGTCGTTTACGGGGCATTCATTCAGAGCATCTTTGGCACGAGCAATCCACTTATCAATGTCCTTAATCATTTCATTTTTGGATGTGCTGCGCGTTTCAAGTGAGGAAAACACATCCATCACTAAATGCCTTTCTTTCTTCTTCTCAGCTTCCTGTTGGATATCAATACCTCCAAGCAAGTACGAAGCGGGATTATACCACATGTCATCTTCGTCACTGCTCATACTGAAGTTTATTCCATAATGCTCAAAGGCATTTGTTATCCGCTCCACTATTCCTTCTAATGCCTCGGCAAGAAGCCGCTTCGATCTGCGCGCTTTTGATTTTTCGAGGTTGTGGGCAACGGAAATGACCGCGCTGGGCAATTCTGACAACAGCACATTACCATTGAAGCTAACTGAAGGGTCTTCCCTGCACTTTTCACACGCTCCAGCCAAAGAATCCTTGCTTTCGATTGAAGCCTGGGAAGGAGATTCGCGTTTTGCGTGGAGACCTGGCGAGGAGGATTGCTTTTGCGCATGCGTCGACGGGGATTCCTCTTCTGCAACAGACGATACGAATGTCGGAGGAAGCTTAAATCGCAAGGAGTTGGGGTTGAATTTTGCCTTCTCCCCGATTGAACTCCGTCGCCGATCCCGTCCTCTATGTCCGCTGCCCTGTTTGTTTGAATACCGCTCGGTTTCCATGGTAATAGTAGTAAATTAAGCGTTGGAAATTTCACGCCGAGACAAGCCTAAGCAATAACATGCCAAGAAACGTATCAATCGTTTTAAACGTAGGTAATCATTTTAACGAAATCAGAATATCTTTATATCTATTGATGACCGTAGATAATAAAGGAATTTTTTTCCTGAGGCATATCTATTGGTGGACGTAAATTTCAAGCTGATAAAAAAAAATAGATATTGCGTTTCTTCAGGTAAAAAAAGAAGAATTTTCTATAAGTCGCTGTCAAGTGCTGTTTGTTTAAACAAACTATTCCGTCTTGTCATTCCTACTGGTGCTAAAATGCAACTTGTTGACTTCCTGCAAACAGAAAAGTGATCGTGGATGACAAGGCTGCTGGTGGATAGCTTACCGTCACTCCCGTAAAAATTGATGTAATAAAATGCACTCAATCCATCCATATAGTTGAGAGGGAATAAGCCTTATTAGGTGCAGAGCTTCACAAAGAGCCATGATAAAGTATTCAAATCTTTAGCTCTGTTATGGAGAACTCACTAGATACTTGCTGTAATGAGACTTCGCATAAATAGAAAGGATATATCCAAAATAATGAGCTATTTACAAGAATTACAGAGAATTCGATTAAACCAAATTCGTTTCGTATTCAAAAATAAATTTTTAGAAGTTCATTAATTCCTTAGTCAAAAAATTTGAGATTGAACGAAGAAGGCGATGTTATCAAACGTAAATTTGAATTTAAAATAAGCTTTTGAACTTAACTACAACATGTTTTAAATTAATGTCGGGTTTCAGATCATCTAACTGAACCAAACTTATTTCTGATCAAATGAGAAACGAAACTTTCGAGATACGATAACATTCATGAATTAGTTTGCAGAAAAGCAAAACATGGCTCTTTCCATACTTACGCCTAAGTCAAAAGTCTCTTACAGAGCTGGGATTATTCCCTTCAGCATATTTCTGTTCATTGAGCTACTATACCTTTCAGGTAGAGTAGCTATGAACTATTCCAACCCAAACGACCGTTACATTCAATTTTGCCGCAACATTCCATTAACTTAATAATTCGACTAAGAACCAAGCAGCTTGACGTCACGTCGAAACATCCTTTGGCGATTAAGATAGTATAATTTTTCCTTGCCATTGTTCCTTTATAGTTTGTTAGCTTCTCATATAGGCACGGGAATGAGAATCACTCTATGGAGTAAAAATACGATTGCAGTCCATACGCATGCGTAATAGCCCATGTTCACAGTACTGCAAAAAAAATCTTTTTAGAAATTGAGACTCTATTTTCTCTGTCTAAGCATAGAATTTCTATACATGTGGAGTTTGCCTTCCCACCAGCAGAAGGGGTGGAAAGTCACTTAACAGGTGGAGTTTCCGAACCAGGATAACACCGCAAAACAACATAGGCCTTGCTATATCCCGTGGGCGTGGTAGATTCTAGCCAAGGGATTAGAGGAAGATCTGGGGTGCTCACAATGATAGCTGGCATCTTTAAAGACTCGCTTGGGTTAGTATCACCGCGATCCTATTAGCGTTCGTGTGAAGCACTTGGATCCAAGACGATCGCCCTATTCCTCAGTTACAAATTCATCTACATCGATGCCTTTTATAAGCAGCGTATCTGATCGACTGGGCGTGGTCTTATCTTAGTGTTATTCTTGCCCATTGCTGGTTGAGAAGATAACGCAGCTCTTAAGGTTTTTGCCCTTTTGCTTGCAATCTGAAAATTTGATGGATGCTATTAACATTTTCTCTTCCAAATACAGAATTTGCAACAACTTCTTAGTTCGCGTCTACTTTCGATTTACCGAGACTCCCCATTTTACAGATTTCTCTAGCGCTTTTCACATTATTCTACATATGGGGTTTGGTGCATATCCCGACTGGTAGTGGATATATTTTACCGATTTACTTTACTGAATTGAGTACCCCAGGAAAGAGCAAAATTTGATTACCGACATGCCTTTCTATTGTCGTACCCCTACTACCTTAAAAGCAGCTCTTAAAGTCGCGATTACCTATGAAATGGTGGTGTCTCGATCTTATTAGCTCCGGCTACGTGGATGTCTCCATCTCATATGGATGATCGAATGTTACATTACAGTATAGCTCTTAGCAAGGGTTCTTGTTACTGATTTATCTCATAGTTTATTTTCTAAGTATTGCAATTTTGACAGGGCATTTATTTGAGAAAATATATTCTCTCCCTCTCCCTCTCCCTCTCTCTCTCTCCCTCTCTCTCTCTGTCTTTCTCTCTCTCTCTTAAGTGTCTTGTCTGCACTGGCAGCTTTCAACTCATTGAAAAGCACGCTTGTCAACAGTATAGTTGGATGCAAGGCAGCGTTGAAGCACAGGGGGTTGGGGTGGGGTGAAATGGCAATTCGAGTAGAGTCAATCTTCTTATTTGCGATGAAGGATTTCAAGGCTTTAATGGATTGTGTGAGTAACTCTGATACATTGTTCAAAGCGTCATTTCTTGATTGGAAGTGCCAGACATTGACTTCGTATTGTAAGTCGCCTACTACTATCATCAGCTGCTGATATTCATTAAATCTCCCGAATGCGATCACATCTCAGTGGGCTGCTATTGTACGGCATGTACTTCAAGTTCTTGCTTGATCGTTTGGCTTTGTAGTTATAGCTTAAGTCAAAGTGATTGATGGAATAGGAGTATACAGAAAGGCGATTTATTCTTTCTATATTTATTTCTTAATATAACAATTAGTAATATAATAGATATGTAAATGTACAATTAAGTCATATTTTTGTGGTTTTTTTGCTTTTTTGTCTTGGCTTTTATTCTCACATACTGAATCCTGCCTCGTGCTGTGCAGATATGTAAGAAGTGAGAAAGAGCGATATTCGTACGCAATGATTTTCACACATTCTTGTTCATCTGAAGAGTAAAGCATTAGCTAAAGACGGGGATAATCGTAGCGTTCTGATTTGTTATCAATCGATGAACTCGCTCCTCCTATGCATTTGCGTATTTGAAACTTCTACTGGTGGAAAAATAAAAACGGTTGAAAAAACCATAGGACTTCTTCAAGGACTCCACAATCTTGGAAAGTGTGTTCAGGTCGATGAGTTTTCGCTTTACACAATCGCGGACGCGTCAAAAGCATCCTGCGCAATGTTCGCCCACAAAAGGCCGTTGCCAGGACAATGGCAGTGAAGGCAAAAAAAAAAAAATAATAATAATAATAATAATCTTAGTTTGAAAAGTCTGCGATTGGAACCGTATGGACCCGAATTCGGAATGACTTGAAGCAACTATTCCAACTGGCGATAGAAATAGCTTCATACAGATGTCTGTTCACGTGATGATTAGCGTGCAGAAATGTAGTAGTATTGTACAACTTGTATATGATTAACTTCTTGTGTTCTATGCAGTCGAATCATATCTTCATATTACTTGTGAATCAATACTTGCCCCGCGACTACCCTATTTCAGACCCGAAAGTTTGGGTTTTAGATTCTAAGTTCCGCCATTTTGTTGATACTTGACTGCTGCACAAATCTGGTTAAAAAAAGTTGCTATCGCGAAAACCTCATTAAGTTATGACTTACGGCTACCAATAAAAGATAGCCACGATAAGCATGATCGCGAAATACTCGCTTACAGTTCTTCGCCACAGAACATTGAAGTCCTATCAAAATGAATTGGATAACGTCCATAAACGTTGTTTTATGCTCTTGAAGTCTTGCCTCAAACTTGTGTGAATCAAATTACTTCTGTTATGAAGGTGGTAATTTATCTTAGCATCACGAAAAAGTTTGATCAACAAGCATCATTTAAGGTGTATTTTCTTCTTCAATTCGACCAGTTGTATTTGGCTTGCAACATAGAATACAAGGACAGAAACGGCGCGCCCAAATAGTCGTGTAAGTACGATCCGTATTTTCTTAAAGTTTGAAAGGTTGTGTCCTTCCTTTCTTTTCGAAATGGCGATCATAATGAGACATCTATTGGAAAATACCTCGACTTATTTATTTATTTATTTATTTATTTATTTTTCCAGTGCGTCCAACACAAATTTTAATAATTAAAGTAGATGAATTTTTTAATATCCGAACATTTTTTGATCCATGGACTGAGGCGCTGAGACAACCAATTTTATCATCGGATGTGCGTCTTCCTGATTTTTCCTGATTTGAGATTGAAAAGCCCGATTGTCGATCCACAGACCCCCCCCCCCCTGCAAACACATCACCTGATTTCCCCTAGAGCGAAATGCTACTCATTTGAACCCTGGACTCGAAGTTTTCAACGGCACTTTACAGTCCACCATGCGCCTATGATGAGTCCAAATACTGGCTTTTAGTGTAAGACGAGATACTAACGTACGGATAGACCACGTTTAAAGGTGCCCGAGGTCCTTGGAGGCACGGTGACTTGGCTCGGCCTACAAGAGACAAGAGACAATTTTCGACAATCTATTTGAAACTCCTAATCCAGCTACCCGATGCGTACAACCCATACACCATGGATCTTCACGGATGGCTCCATTATGGCTGTGTTCATAAAAGAAGGCCTCGAAGGCGTTTCCTTGACTGCTTCGAATATTAGTTTCATTACGAACAAGAATAAATTTCTACAAAAACAACTTCAATACAGCTCATTCCTTAAATCCTAGAATCAAAGTTGTAAATGGCTTCCTGCAAGCAGTCTGCAAGCGTCTCTCGTGAGTCCAAATGCTGGCTTTCTGTGCGAAAAGCAATGCTTCCTTCAGTTTATAACCTCGCGATGATTTGCTTAGATGTTTTCTATTCCAGCAGCTCCATGATTTTTAGTTGGGTACCGTTACCAGCCCAACTGTCCCCAGCTGAAAAGTAGCCATGAGCCGGGCCAATGCCGATTGATGGAAGCAAGTATTAAAGATGTGGAAGATGTCGAAGTCATGAATCTGTTCTGTTCGAAATTCTTAAAAACTCTCACAGACGATCCTAACGTAAAATACAGTGAAGTAAGTTGAGGAACGTAATGGCATACAGTGACGTAAGTTAAGTAACCTAGTTGCGTACCTTGAAGTAAGTAGAAGAATGGTAACTGCATTCAGTGAAGTAAGTAGAAGAACGTAACTGCATTCAGTGAAGTAAGTAGAAGAACGTAACTGCATTCA
>QQSS02177209.1:17006-30994 GCA_003687565.2 Craspedacusta sowerbii
GCATTCAGTGAAGTAAGTAGAAGAACGTAACTGCATTCAGTGAAGTAAGTAGAAGAACGTAACTGCATTCAGTGAAGGAAGTCGAGGAACGCAACTCAATACCATGAAGTAAGTAGAGATCTGCGTCTGCATCTGATAACTGGTAAAGCCGTTCGGTTCTGCTGAACTTATCAAACGAACTAACAGCAGTATGCTGCAATTATGTCATGAAATGTTATAAAGTTCAGGAGGAGGAAGAGCCTGGACCCCACCTTGCTGGATCAAGGATGAGGAAACCGGGTTGGCTCACGGAGGAGGAAGTGAGCAGGGAAGACCGCTAGTTATAAGCCCCCTGCTCCTTCCATGGGACACTCGATCAATAAAGACTTCCTCTTCGAGCTGTAGATAAATCCTACGCAGGTTTATCTAACAACGAGAATAGTAGAATTTAAGTAGCAGCAAGAAGAAGAACAACTCTCTATGAGTTCTCAGTTTATTTCTAGCGTCTTCGAACAACTCAACATTACGGTGCCATCAAACTACTCAACATTACGGAATTCCCATGTAGAATGTTGTACTTTTATTCGACCACGTATTGTTGGTTTCTACATGCGAAAATATATCGTGAATCTTGAATCTTGACTCTTGTAGCCGTACGAATCAAAGCATTTTGGCGCCTCGACACAAAGCGACCTAAAGGAATTAGCCTTTTGGATAGCCACTGCGTGAAAGAACCCCAGTCACTTTTTTTTTTCTCTTTGCAACGAAATGCAACTCTCCGCTCCTTAAAGGACTCTATATTTACTAAGTTTATAGTTTTCTTCCACGAGAATATTTTTTATGTTAGAAAAATGTCATGCGAAAGTTCGAGCTTTTTTTGAGTAGCGCCTATTATGTTTTGCTAAATTTCTACGACCGCATATTATTAGGCCTCAGGTATATTCGGACCATAGCTGTATTGACATCTAACTGAAATTGTGAACAGAAAAGATTGATCGATTAGCGAATCCCATCCAACAAGCCAGCTTGGAAAGGGACATGATTTCAAGCGCTCAAAATATTTGACTCCTCGGAATGTACCGGCTGCTATAAACGTCGAAGAAGCATTGCGCATTTTCCGCATAATAGTTCAGTTGGGAAATGATTCCTGAAACTACTTGTTTCACACCCTTGCGTGATTCGGCGCGAGAACAAAACATTCCTTTAAATATAATTTTCCATACTGATACAAGCGGCACTGATCTGCTAACTGGTTGAGCAGGTTGAACCAGAAATTTATCAATAAAATTAAAGCTTTATACTAACGGTCAACGCGATCTTTTTTCATTCAACTGCTCTTTTTCAAGGCTTCATAAATTAATCATTTTAAAACGGCCGAGGCGCATTAAGCCAAAAATTAATCCTCTAATCAGAAGAACAACACTGAGTTCAACGTAAGTGGTTCAAGGGGGCTGGCCACAGCTGCCGCATCCCAATCTCGTTCTTCACAGCAAAATGCTTAAGTGAATGATTGGCTTCCATCACGCGAACGAAAAAAATTCCTCTTTAATTCGCGCATTACCTAGACTATGGGGGGATGATTGGTAGATTTTAATATGCGCTTATCCTACATAGCACAATAGGAATTGTCGAAGTTTATGCTATAGCTAGCATGTTTACTTTGGGTTAAGTTCGGCGGTACAGCTTAGCAAGCCTTTACCTCGCAACAACAAGAACATCTTTTATATAGCAGCTGTATATTCCGGATTTAAGTTCGCTACCTTTGAATATATTCCTATCTTGAGATCTGTGTGCTATCACTAAGTAGATGTAAGCATGAGTATCTACGACGCTTATTTATAATAAGCTGATAAAGATTTTTTTTAGGAATGTTAAGGTCTCATACAACGCTCAATTGAATGTCCCACTAAGGGACGTCAAATTGCTCTCTAATTGATTCTTTGCCTTGATATCTCAGTTTGGGCGTCCGCAAATTTGTTCGTTGCTGGATTAGGTTCGTAGAAGTAGCACAAAGAAGAAGGCTCGTAGAAGACCGGTCGCCCGGTATCCATATCCAAAAGTCTGTGATGCCATTTAATTTACAGCTCCATCCTCCTGCTTAATTGGTAGCTTTGAAAATTAGGAAGTACAAATTCTTTGGCTTGTGTACAGTCATGAAATAATCACAGGTCTAATTCACAGGTACATCCTCCTGCATGATTTTAAGCTTTGAAAATTATAAGGCATAAATTTTTTTAGCTTTTGGTTACAGCCGCAAAACGGTCCGCAGATTGCTGTCAATTGTAAGCCAATAGCTCTGTTCATACAGACAAGCTTTTGCTAAACATCACCCAACCTCCTTAGCGAGTCTTTTCATGAGCGCCTTTCACATGAGACACGACGACAAAGGAGCTATTATGGAGCATGCGCAGATGAGCGGGACACTCAAAACATGCCTCGATATTTCTTCCTATGAGGGCAAGTCTGAATTTAGAACGACAGGGGAATTTTTTCCGATGACACTATTGAAACGGAAGACTCACTGCCTTAAGTCAAGGTTGGGGCGTGGATCCCGCTTTCGGCTCATAGACTATGATAATCAATATAATCCTACCGAATGAGCGAGGCACGGCAGCCTAGGAACTTGGCAGCCAGCCTCAATTAGCTATGACAAATCGCCTTTAATATACTCACACATTACAACTGCGGCCTTCAAGTGAAGATGGGTGAAAGTATGTATCGTGTTCATTGACCAGATTAAGCTGGTCGCTTATTTTGCTTCTCACAAATGTTACCGCTGCCAAGTGAAAGAAATCAGTCTGAATGGGCCAGAACGAAGCGCAAAGTTGCCGCAGTCACCCTGTGATAACGCAGACAAGGATAGTTCTTCATACCCTGTGGTAACACAAACAAGGATAATTCTTTATACCCTGGAGCGACTAAGTCGACACCATCATAGCCTAGGTTCCCAATAACGGACCCACCGGCTTCAAACAAATATTTACATGGCAGGCTATTTCACCGATGTCATGGCATACCATGAAATTCTTTCATGCGACACTCTTACGTAATAACTTATTATTACTTTTTTTAGTAAGCATTGACTAGCACTACTGGCTTACGGACAACATCTTAGACAAAACTTGTCGGCGAGCAAATTTCACCGTTTCGATTGAGAAAATACCTTTCTATATGAGCACGGACACTAGTTGTGCGGCATATAGTACATAAGTAGGTGGGATATAGTATCTAGTAACCAGTGAGCTTCCCTTCGCGTCTATAGTCGATGCTGCCTACCTTGCACCAGTAGCTTAGAAATACCAGCGATCCGTAATCCAAACCAACTGTAACCGCTCCACGGTGGCTATTTAGTCATAGATATAAATATTCATCCAATATAAATTTTGGATGGTCAAACGATACAGGAAACTTGAACGAGCGCTTACAGCGGATGTGAAGCAATTGCCAACAGCCGGACCGGTGGCAAGCCCGAAGGCCAATATTCAAACTCCGGACGATGGCAGAACTCCACCCACCGCAACGACCAAGAAAGAATCCCTGCTATCTTATGCCGATGGCTGTTTATTACTCAAGAATTTAGTGCACCCCCAAGGATTGTCGGCGACGAATTCACTACCATTGATCATGTAGTGTTTCTAAATCCACTACGACTCGACTGACCCAAGTGCATGAGTTTTCGCGCCACAACTCATGTGTTTTTATACAGTGGGGTACCTCGACTTAAGACTGTCTCTACTTACGACCAATTCGACTTAAACTTTATTTAAAGATTTTCAGCAAATTTATGTTTCTACTTGGGACCAGTGTATCAACTTACAAATTTTGAACAAGAAGCGAAAATAATAAATTGACCTACTGAACTTACGTCCAAGGGGTATCAACAAAATTGCGTTCGCAAAGTGACGCTGTATTTGTTATTGTATGGAAGTGCTATACATATACACACCGGACAAAATAACCACAGAGTTTAGATTGCGAGCACGCTTCGCATACCAGAACGAGGCCGGACGCGATAAAAAATTGATCACCGACAAATCACTAATTGCGTACTTTGTCGAACACCGGGTACGTCAGAGCGCGAATGTGAGGTTACTTTCAACCCCGCTCAGAGCAGCGTGAACGCACACAAAACACCTCTTGTGACATGACTTGGCTTGAATCTGCGCAACTAGTTCGTGAGGCAGGAAAAAAAAAACGAATTCCAGGAGAGCACTAAGCCTTCCGTTACATCTAATAGTTATTGCATGCCTTCCCCATCATCAGAATTCTTAACTCCTAACTCAACACACGAAAATACGGGATGACTTTCAAGCAGCATTAAATAGGTCGCTGAAGCACGTACACGAGGGTGGATTACCGCATACAGAAGGACAGGATTATCCGCTTTTCAACTTAAATAAGCAGGATTCAGCAGCAAATCGTCAAACTGCCCCCAAAGCAGTTCATGCACGCTTATAAGCAGCAAAACCTGTCTTCTTATTCTTACGTCTTCTTTGGTCAATAGCGGGTGGTTGGGGAGGAGGACGACCCCTTAGCCAATACGCCGCTGTAGGGGCCGCAGAGTGACAGGCGCCCGTCATGACTTTCTTCCACTTGTCACGATCGGTGGCTGTTTTTCTCGTAAGATGTGACCACCGGCTACCAGTTGAAGACCTAGTCCGCCATTGATGACGTCAGTGGTTTGGCCATGTGTGGAGGATGGGCAGAAGTACGTAGCGGGTAGCTGGTTGTAGGTAGGCTACCAACGAAGCTGCTTCGGCGGGAACGACACCGAAGCGCGCTGAGAAAAACGCGGAACAAGCAGATAAAAAAATGACCCGAAGAACCAAAGACTTACCGCTGAAGATGCGAGGAAAACAGCAAAAACTATACACGACGTTAGAACAACATGCTGCCAGTCTTCTGTATAAAACTTGCAACGAATAACTGCTCAAGTCCAGCTGAAAAAAAAATCCTCTTAATTCTAATTGTTCTTCACAAGCTTCATGCATAACATACAAAATGTCTCGACATTCTTTTCCGCAATTTAGAAAAACTTCGCGACGAAAGGTAATTCTTGTCCCAAATGACCACTACACCAAGACTGGCCAACACAAACCTGCTTTAGAATCACAAACAGCAAGAAAAAGAAAAAGGAACGGCGGAAACCGTACCTAACCAATCTATGAAGTGCTAACATGTACGATCATCAGGTGGCGTCAACAGATTGGATAACTTTGCAATGGCAATCGAAAGGAGAGCAAGATGGCAGCATCGGCTCTGGTCCATACCACAAATCGCCATGCATCGATGTCTGGCGATGGAGCCGATCAATAATTGCGACAAAGGAAAAAAAAAATTTGGCTCAGCAGAAACTTCAATCGAGAATGGAAAAATAATCTTGTGTAGCTCAGCTGCTAACCACCGACATATTGCCAAATCTTTGCCTAGCGACCAAACTGATAATTCCGATGTGATTAAAAACGGCAGCTCTCGGCGTGGAGAAAGAAATTCAGCCGGAAAAGGATTTACACGCATAGAAACGCGGTCCTAAGAGTGCAAGCTAGGCTTCGAGAAACCAGCGGAAATGAAGGAGCACAAGGTTCTAAGAATACGCGCGGTTGTTTTTAGCTAGAATTATTTTGAAAAAATAGGAAACTTCGGAAAAAAGGAACGCTGAACCTTAAGCAGGCAAAATCATGTTGGGTTGGGCAGCTCAGCCGCGTCGTAATAATATTATTAGCTTCCGACAGCACGAACTTTGTTCAAAAACTTCAGCGAGAAAAGCAAACAACACAACAATAACAAAAAAAAAAAAAAAAAAAAGAGCTTAAGGCCAGTTCGAAACAGCTCAATTATTAAAGGAGCACACAAACGTCTAAGACAAATTTTAAAAATTTTATGAAGTAGAGAACGGAGACCAATTTAAGTAACTGTAAACAAGTAGAACAAAACCACCCACGTCGAAGAAGCAAATAATTACAAACTCTATTCATGCTGTAATAAAGATCATGCGTCAAAACCACGCGAGCCCAGCACTTTTTATGATGCATATAATTTATCTTCTGAAAAAGTTACTTGAATGATGAGCACGCCAGTCACAAATTATCAACAAAAGCCAGTCCATACGTCGTGGATTACTATGTACAACGTAAGGCTCACTTCCTTGCTTGCCAACGTCCGACACGAATGCCAGTTGGCTTCGGCACTTACCGTTTCCTACAATACAAAGCGTTCTGCAAAAATACCATATTTTCACGAGGCGGGGGGCTTGAATGTGAACAAAAAATCTACACAGATGTCTCGGAGTTCAAACGAAGAACAAACTTATTCGCTTCAGGCTCGAATGGCTCCTCAGAAACTCTAAATATTGGCATTCTTGACACAACGACGACTAAGGAAATGTCAAAATGTTTGAGCTGGAAGACGGAGCCGTCACGAATTTGACGAGATGGAGCATCATCCGATACAAGACTCCATGCCATCGACTTTTCATACCCCACATATGAAACGCATGGTTGATCTACAATGTACCTTTCAAGAAAGGCTCTAGCAGACAAGTCAAATGTAATGCAGTGAGCTAGGTGCTTAATTATAGACTCCAAGGGGTAACGTATTTGCTGCCGAGTTGTCCGCAGGTATTTCTGCAACGGCCTGGCTAGGGATGGGAATACTGCTTGGGCAGCTTCCTCAGGGTCCATGGAGCCTTCCGCTTTCTTCTCCATTTCAAAAGCATTCAATCGCGCTATATGCCCAAACGCTTCCTCTGCAGCGACAACCAGTCGTGCTCGTCTTTTACGAACTCGTCGCTCAAACTCTTGTTCTTCGTAAAACCTGTCATTACGTCCTTCTCGTCTTTGCCCAGCTGCAGCTGCAAGAACAGCACGAGATGCCTGCTGAGCAAGGTAGTTGCCACCCTTTCCAGCATCCTTTCCATCGATGTCATAGATTTTTAGGCCAGATAACTTTTTCATAGCAGATGATTTAGATGGTGGTCGAGGCAAATACGGATTATACTCATGGAAGTCAACATAGTACCGCTCTAGAGCAAATACTGCAGTATTTTGAATCGAATTCTGTCCTACATGGTAATAACGCCTCAGTCCATCTACATTTCGGATGACAGAAATGGTGTATAATAGTGTTGATTGACGTATCCAAAGCAAAAGTAACCCCATGTAATGCAGAAACAGCATAGAATCTGCAAATGACACTGCATATGACACAACACTCTCCTGAACTACAGTTTGATTGTCTAGAATCTTTAAAGCGTAGAACAGCCAGAAGCATAAGATCACAACATAAGCCAACGACATCATGCTAACTTTGAAAACATTGATCCTGGGCATAAAGGCCTTCACAGGCCGCACATATAATGCCCACAGGCCTCCAACTAAAACAAGTTCCTTTACTCCAAGACTGATATACATTCCTTCGCATGATGTTTGGCAAGAATTTGGCACTGTTCTCCTAACTACAGGAAGCACAATAAATGCTATCGGTGATAGTACTGCCAATAAACTGAGCAAGAGCGAAAACAAGATTCCCAGAGCTTGCTTAAGACTGGGCAAGTGAAATTGAGCTTTAGGTTTTTCTTCATCAAATATATCTAAGTCTTCAAGATCAGTAACGATACTTGTAGCAGTTTCTGCAAGACAAAAGAAAGCAAAATTTACCTTCTTCGCAAAAACTGGGGGATTAATGCATAAAAAATAACGCCTCACATAATTCAATATATAAAAACGGACGCTTAGTTAGCAACCGGCGCAACACGGAATTCATCCCAAATACTAATAAAAGGTTGGATGTAGGAAAGTAAATTCTGAGCTATGGCCGCCAGATAAGCACAAACCTAAACATCTAAAGCTGTAATCGAAAGAAGAAGCAAGAAGAGAGGCCAAAACTCAAAAAATTCCTTCTTACCAGTTAGAGTTGTAGCTGTCTCTCCCCAGTTATCATCTTGAGGTATAACTTGCACTTCAATAACTCCGTCGCCTAAATCCTCAGAAGCCATTCGACGAGTCTGCCGATTGGAACGGTATATCCTCTCAGTATTAATGCCCTTCAATGATCACTTCTAAACGACTGGGACTCCCATGCATTGCCAAAAGAATCATAGGACCTACCGGACTGACAGGCACAGGAAGCTATAAAATACCTGGCGGGCATTAGATAGCTCAGCACTGCACAGCACAGTTATCAGAATGCTCTGCAACTCGCCAAGTTAAATGCCAAATCGGAATAAGCTGGAGTTCGTGACGACTTCTAGACATAAAATGACACTGGCCAGCAATTTCGCAACTGTGTGGACTGAGAAACAACCATCGACTAATGATAACAATTGTGGAAGTGGTATTCAAACCTATCAAAGCTGAAATGGCTTCTCCCCTCAAGCATTTTACAATGGTGGGCTAAATCATACAATAACTACCGCTCGAATGGTCAACTTTCGTGGAACCCAGATCTCCGAGAGTAGCCGACTTGCAGGCATGCGCAACACCTTCCGGCCAGCTCGCTCACGTGGATGACCAGGTTAGGTTTTCCGGGGGACAAGTCGGTGGAACTGTTGTGTTATGCACGCCGATGCATACATAACGAGTAATTTCCACAATAGCTGTACTGGAGCATATATACTTAAAATGGTATTCCTTTATTAAGTATAATAAGATTTTGAATAATCACAGGCAGCCTAAGGTGCCCGTAACGAGCCGGTCCCTTTAACGTCCCTGTATTGAGGATAGTATTCTTGGGTCGTAAGACCAGGTGGCTTTGCTTTAGAGGGGCTAAATAGAATTTCCAAACATCCATTTGAGTGAAGAGTTATCTTCCACACGGCAAGCTCCAGTTAGAAGCGTCAAAAAAACTTCTAAGGCATTATATATTACGGAATGCCTTTAGCACTTGCACTGGCTGAAAATCTGACGGTTAAAGGGTGTGTGAACGGGGGTTACGTGTTACGAGTATCAAGGCATCAGGAAGAATCCCTTCTTTTTATGGCGTGCTATGATCTTGCAGAGCGCTACGAAAACTGGCGTCGAGTTTGGAACGACAGGTAAATACTAAGGTCTTACTTGGATCAAATTATGGTGGTGAAAGGTAGCATAAACTGGCAACCACTACGCACACTACTTAGGAACTGCAAATCACTCCGAAGGTTATTGGTTTTTCGATGCATTAAAACCAAACAAAATTAATGACCAAACAAGAAAGCAAGGCCTCAAACGGGGAGACTGAAACATTTTGCTACATTCGTGCTGTGCTCTTCATCCTTTGCTGGCAAGATCATGGTAATTTAGGCAACGGCACTTGAGTTTTTTTTTGCAGTACAAAAACTATATTCTTTTGTAAGCACAGCTTTGTTGTGAGGCATGGTAAGCAGATTTGTTGAGGATACTTTGCTAACCTAGACGACTTAACAAGCACCAGTTCACCATCGGCCTTATTTGCCAAATTACCTGCAGATTACTCCTATACAAGATTTGTTTAATCCTGATCCGTCGCATCTCCATCAAAAAGATTTATTCACCTCCACCTGTTCTCTAGGTGTTGTTTGAAGTAGCCCGCGCTCTACGAATCTGCCTAAAAACAAAAGTTTCTTTAGGTCATAAAGCTTTGTCAGCTGGTCTCTTCTGTTTGTGATTAAATATTAACATAATGGTACAGGTTGTGGAGACCTGAAATAAACTGACGCCGTTTCCATATTGCGTCAAAGCTCTGCATTAATCCCGACCTTAAGTGTCTATGCTAAGTGCCGGCACGAAATTTTTTTTCCAGGTTGCCCGTAGTGCTTGGTTTCCTGAATAAACATGGGTGTCTTTTGTGCCTTTCATTCTTAAGCTTTTAGCTCCTTAATCCCTCTTAAAAGCATGCATGCGAGATGTTGCTTCCAAGGACGTTTTGCTGGAAACTCCACAATCCCTAGTTAAGCTTTAATTGATTAGGCATACGAACGGTTGGACATAACATATTCGCCACTGCTAACTTTAGAGCACTTCAAAATAATTTAAAATCTACGCTCTTGTTGTTGCTTCTCGCTTCTTAATTTTTCTTCCTTATCTGTCAAGTTTAATTAATGTTGTCTCCTGCACATCGCTAGACGATTTATCAACTTTGAAGGATCTTTCTATTTATCAGAAGCCTTAGTTTCATTTTATTGATTTAGATTTTGTTAAGTTCTCCTTTCTTAGAATGTCTATATGTCTATAAACTCCTTTGCACTACAAGTTTCGATACTTCTCAGTTCTTCCGTACGGCTTACTGCGAACGTTGTAATAGGCACTTGCTAGTATTGTTAATATTGTAATAAATGGTAGGCACCTTTCAATCTCCGTTATCAAGGGAAGTTGTACCTATGAAATATTTTCCAGAACATGACGAGGTCACGTCATATCATATCATTTATAGTAGACCTTGATTTGTCGTTTGAACGGAAAAAATATAATCGTACTCTGCAAACTCCATTAATCCATTAAACTGAGCCCTACAAACCCCTTTTCGTCTAGGTGAGGCAATTACTTCGTATTATCGTAAGATAGTCAACATTGTTGCCCGAGATCGCATTTTGTTCTGTTCAAGTTTAGCATCTTGACAACGAAGTTATTAATCATTAAAATAATTAGTTAGTCGTTGGAGCCAGACACACGTACGAAGTAGTTAAATACGCGGAAACAAATTGGAGATACAAAGTTGCTAATTGTCAAGCAAATTCATCTCCGGGTAACTTGGAGAGCCTTCACGCAGCGTTCAGTGGGCAAGCAGGGTATGTGACAATATTGTGGCTGCCCTGTTTGACGAATCTCTTAAGAAGACCTGACCAGCAACTGTACGACTTTGTTGTCTGCTGGAACTGTCCTGGTAACAGGGGACAGTGCGATGACCGATTCACAATGTTGAAGCATCGACCAGTCGTCAAAGCCTCCCTCTGAGAGCACGTCAAGAGCTCTTTAGCTCCTTGACAGACTGACCAAAATCCGACGACAGGCTTTATTTCCTGTAACTGGCAATCGATGGACCGCGCATCCGGGAGACTCAGGCACTTCTCCATCAGCAACAAAGCCATCGCGGTCTTCCGTTCTCTCAAACCACCCGACAATTGACCGTTCTTTCCGATCATTCTCATCGGGATCACTTCAATCATGTAAGTATCTCTGTAATGTCTACCATCTCACTCGCTAGCGCCGTTACTTCTTGTTCTAAAACGGCTTCTCAGTCAATTCGTCCCTCAACACATCAGGGGATTATTGCATCTGAAAAAAATCTTATTCGAATGCCGGAAATCGAACGTTGCATCCGAAGTAAATCTCGTTCGAATGTTTCTGGTGAAACAAAATTTCTTTTTAACAGATTTCTGAAAGAAGAACCACAATCGATAACTCATTCAAAAGGCAAAACCGTCCTTAAAAAAAAGAAAAAAAAAAAACAAAAGAAATAAGAAGTCAATCCCATTAGTGATGATGAAAGGTAAGTAATAAAATCTTTAAGTCCGAAAGCTGGCATCTCAGCCACTCTCCTAACAATTTGCCATTGTCGCAAACTGATAAGTATAATCTGTCACGAACGTGACTGCATGAATGTCTCATGTCAACTTCACTGTCACAGATCGCATGCAATTGTTATTAAGTTGTTTAAGCAGCTGTTTAAGTATTTGCAGCGACGTTGGCAGTGAAACTATTTGAGCAAAAGGAACCTTGCTCGAGCAACCTTTGCACAGTTGGAGTCGAATATGGCTGTGATTCAATACGGAAATCCTGAAAATCAGACTCAATTTGTCATGCCTAGAAGCCTGGATTGTGCGTACGGTTGTCCCGGATAGGTTACTAAAACATCTGGCGAAATGATCAGGCCGTAAAGCAGGAAAAACAAGCAGCTACTTCATAGAGCTGATCAGCAGTACTTTCGACTTGCGAGAGCCTGAAAAGAGCACCGTCTAACTTGACGCGAAATGAGTGAACGATAAAAGTTTTGAACTTTGCGCCAGCTGATCCAATCAGGTGATCAATCTCAGCCAGACTGTTTCTAGTATGAACCGTGGTAGTTACCAAATAAATTATAAAGCGCCATCTATGATGCTTTTCGGGTTTCTACAGCCGTGCTGGGCTGCTACCAGGCGCTGCATTCTGCTCCGCTTACCAACCAGCGGCGCAAATTCTAAGGACAGTTCACTAGCATCTAAAATTTTAGTTCCTCCTCTGCGTTCGGCTGTTATCAATACGGTGTCTTTTTTCGCTCCTTTTCATTTACACCAACACAGGCATATTCCAAACATACGGACCGTAACAACAGAAGATTAGAAGGAGAGTGTTGCGCCATACAGCGGTCTCAGCCGGGAATCTCACCTGCCTATTAATAGTTCGAAGAGCTGCTCTTCAGGTTGGCGCAACAAACTAGAGGAAATTACCATGCCATTACTGGCAAGCCAAGCACTTCACAAACGCAAAAGATAAGAGATAGTTAATAGATAAAAGTAGATAGTAAAAACTAAGTATAAGATATAGTAGCTAGTAAGTACTAAGTAAGAAAATAAGTAGTAGCATGGCAAACAAGAAGTACAGTAAATAATAAAAAAGTAAAGAGATAGACAAGAAAATAAAAGCAGCCAGAAAAGATCACATCGACATTTGGGGGGAGTAAATCGAAGAGTCTTGCTCCCTTGAGCGTGCTATACTACAAATAGAATAGTTTAGAAGATGGCAAGTCTTCCCACTAAGAGGTGATGATCCACGAATGCGGCAAGATGGATGCGTGCCAACTGTGCTTTCATATTATTCCATTCACATAATTATTTGCATAATTAATCATAATTATTAATCATAATTAAAATATTAATCCATATTATTCCATTCACATAATTCACGCGACAACGACGAATAATGCTAAAACGCGTTTTTTAATGTTTGAATGTATGAAAAATCTTGATGTTGTGGTTGATACCGCACTACCTTAACGAAAACCGGGAAAAAATATATATATAAAGAAAGCAGCTTTTGCTTAGCGGATACATATTACCATAACGACAACTAAATGCAGATCGAGACTGCATCCATATCATAAAGGTCTTCACTGTAACACGAGAGCTTTTGTAGAAGTGAACTATGGCCAGGACTATTCCACGACTGACCAAGTTCTTCTGCTTGATGGTAACTTCATCGAGAATTATCCAAGCATGACACACAATAAAGCTAGGATAGACACATCGATGACACTTGAATGCAAAAAAAAAAAAAAAAAATTACAAAAAAAAAAAACAAAAAAAAAAAACTATAGCTGAAACATGTATATCTGGAATCATCACATGAAAAATAAAATCATTTGGTTGAGACAGCGATGGGATTGCGGTGAAATGACGATTGCCAAACGAGTAGTTGACGCCCCTTTCTAGGCGAGAAACACGAAGACCTACCAGGAGCACTCCTAAATGAACACGAAATAGTCGATGCAGAATGAACGAATGTCAAGAATGTGCTTTTCCTCTGCTACTAGTTGTAAACAGGGCAGCTGTACTCGTGGAATGATTACGTCGTAATCCAGCTTTCTCAGTCACAAGAGCGGCCCGTACCGATTTTTGTTAAGGATTCGTGTTTAAAGAATGGCTTTATAGCAAAGTGCAGTCATACATACATACATACATACATACATACATACATACATACATACATACATACACACATACATACATGCATACATATCGACATACATACATGGATACATATACATATATTATTTTATACTACATATAAAACAAATACATAGATCAATGAATAAACGTATGTTATATCTATATATATTGATATCTATCTATCTATCTATCTATCTATCTATCTATCTATCTATCTATCCAACTATCTATCTATAAATCTATCCATCCATCCATCCATCCATCCATCCATCCATCTATCTATCTATCTATCTATCCATCTATCTATCTATCTATCTTTCTATCTATCTTTCTATCTTTCTATCTATCTATCTATCTATCCAACTATCTATCTATAAATCTATCCATCCATCCATCCATCCATCCATCCATCCAT
>QQSS02177221.1:0-14807 GCA_003687565.2 Craspedacusta sowerbii
CGCTAGGTCAAAGCGAAACACTCAGATACATAGTGCTTTATGCTGTGGGTATCTAATGTTTCACTTGGAATACTAATAACTAATGCTCAAATAACTATTGATTCACCCATAATTCTGGAGTTGGTGAGTTATGATTTCTGGGCTACAATTTTCATCTGTGACCGGTGGAGTGGTTTCTACAATCACTCACTTCGCCACGCATGCAATGGAAAGCAGCTCCCCGCCCTCATTACGCACTTTGTAAGCGGTTATCTCTATCCCGTCCCCGTGACGTAGCGGTTAAGCCAACCAATGCGAATAATTCTGGATCGCACGCGAAGTAGCGCTCATGGTTATTGGTTCTTGCATATTTAAGACAATTGTTTCATGCACCACGTTAACGATTTTTAATGTTCAATCTTATTACTGCGAAATGTTCTTGCTCATTCTTCAAAGTTTAAATTTCTATTTGTATGCTCCAACTCTGTGCCTGTGCATAGCTCGAGCCTTGATTCCTCAGTTAATCAACTCCTTTCGATACTCACTGATCACCCGAATGTCGGTGTCAACAACAACAACAACAACAACAACAACAACAACAACAACAACAACAACAACAGCAACAACAACAACAAAAACTACAACAACGACAAGATTTTTTTCCTCCAGAAATGCCATTCGTCAAGACATCAAACAGATAAAATAACGAAAAAAAGAAGAATGAACTCGAAGTCAAAACTGAAAACGTACATGATTTTCTGAAGACAAAGGCATTCTTTATAGCCTCATGGCTAATCGGATTAAGAATGCCACCAAAATCTGAGTTCGCGTTAACATTTTACACACGCAATGAGACATTCTCTCGTTTAGAGTACAGCTAATGAGGTTATAGTCTGTCTAGGTAGCGACTCATACTGATGCTAATTTTATCGTTATTCTGAATCTTTGCTCCGTTTCGACATGAATACAAGACTTTGAAGCATGGTGGGGATGAATGGATCAAAACAAAGGTCATTGAATAAAACGTGATCAACCTTTCAACGTTTAGTGCAGTTCAGTCCGCACGATTCGGAGTGAAACGAAGGTAACGGTCGTGTACAAGATTGCAAAGCATCTACAACGTGACACAGCGATTCCCAAAACTAAAGAAATATCTTACGATACTTCTATCGAAAGACAGATGACATAAAGTAATTGCACTGGTCATTCCATCACCAAATTAATCACCAAATCAATCACATTAGGCACTCAATCGAAGTGCACGGTGCGTAAAGGATATCAAAAGTTACTTAATGAGTACATTTGTCCGAAAAAGATGTATGCAGCGACTTAATAAGGCTTGCCAGTGGAGGGAACACCATACTTTGATGGAAATATAAATCACTACTAAAATTTATTGCTAAAGATAATCCATTCAACTCCAAATATTTCAATAGACTACCCAGTACACTCG
The DNA here is from genome assembly GCA_003687565.2 of Craspedacusta sowerbii. Taxonomy (NCBI): domain Eukaryota; kingdom Metazoa; phylum Cnidaria; class Hydrozoa; order Limnomedusae; family Olindiidae; genus Craspedacusta; species Craspedacusta sowerbii. The sequence goes on from QQSS02177221.1 coordinate 1,433, forward strand.
ATAGAAATGCAAGATTGTAGATAGGAATCAGAAGCTGTAAAATAAGTGTATACATTTAAAGTTACGCAGACGCAGCTGCCAATAACGCTTTGATTTCCTTTCTGAAAGTTGGTTTTGAATTAGAGATTTTGATCTTAACGTTATGCAGGTGGTTGTACAACAGCGCACCTTTAAATTTTATATTTCTACTGCCATAGAGTTCAGTCCTTGCTATGGGTACTGATAGTTTCGCCAATTCACTTGCTCTCGTCTTCAGTGTGAAAGTTGAAAAAGTTTGTCAAAGGTCTTTTCCTCCAATGCGAGTCGTACATGAATAAGGCTAGATTTAATGTAATTTCGTCTTCCAGGTTCATAATGTCCAGTTGAGAGTATAGGTTTGATGTTGGAGCGGAATAATCGGAAAATGTAATTACTCTTATAGCTTGCCGTTGCAACATCGAAGTCCTATTTAAGTTATTTTTGCTAGACATGCCTCGATCAACTCGGTCGGTTTTTAAAATAAAATTCCCTCAATGCGAGAAGGTATGTAAGTAATAAAACTTGTTGGCGAGTAAGGTGTTTCAGAATCCAGGTGTTTCCCCACCAAAGAAAAATAATCGTTAAGTGCGTTAGCAGTATTAAGGGGCTTCGTGATCAAGTTCTTGTCCTGGTCCAGTAACTTTGATGGGGCAAATCCATTCTTTTTGCTTACATTGCTTATTGATTTATTGCCGTTCCACGGTTGCTTAATATTGTTCTTATATTTCGCAGGAAATAGATATTATAGGAAGTAATTTTATATCTCCCTATCGTGCTTACGACAGAATTTCGCTGCTTCTTGTATTTTGAGTAAGAGTCATTTTTTCCGGGTTGGTCGGTTCCTTTCATGTACGTCTGCGGAAATTCGTCTCTTACCTTCATTGGCCCAACTATGTCTTTCGTAATCCACGGCTTTAGTTGAAGACTAACTTCTGAACTGAAAACGTACATGATTTTCTGAAGACGAAGGCATTCTTTATAACCTCATGGCTAATCGGATTAAGAATGCCACCAAAATCTGAGTTCGCGTTAACATTTTACACACGCAATGAGACATTCTCTCGTTTAGAGTACAGCTAATGAGGTTATAGTCTGTCTAGGTAGCGACTCATACTGATGCTAATTTTATCGTTATTCTGAATCTTTGCTCCGTTTCGACATGAATACAAGACTTTGAAGCATGGTGGGGATGAATGGATCAAAACAAAGGTCATTGAATAAAACGTGATCAACCTTTCAACGTTTAGTGCAGTTCAGTCCGCACGATTCGGAGTGAAACGAAGGTAACGGTCGTGTACAAGATTGCAAAGCATCTACAACGTGACACAGCGATTCCCAAAACTAAAGAAATATCTTACGATACTTCTATCGAAAGACAGATGACATAAAGTAATTGCACTGGTCATTCCATCACCAAATTAATCACCAAATCAATCACATTAGGCACTCAATCGAAGTGCACGGTGCGTAAAGGATATCAAAAGTTACTTAATGAGTACATTTGTCCGAAAAAGATGTATGCAGCGACTTAATAAGGCTTGCCAGTGGAGGGAACACCATACTTTGATGGAAATATAAATCACTACTAAAATTTATTGCTAAAGATAATCCATTCAACTCCAAATATTTCAATAGACTACCCAGTACACTCGATAGAAATGCAAGATTGTAGATAGGAATCAGAAGCTGTAAAATAAGTGTATACATTTAAAGTTACGCAGACGCAGCTGCCAATAACGCTTTGATTTCCTTTCTGAAAGTTGGTTTTGAATTAGAGATTTTGATCTTAACGTTATGCAGGTGGTTGTACAACAGCGCACCTTTAAATTTTATATTTCTACTGCCATAGAGTTCAGTCCTTGCTATGGGTACTGATAGTTTCGCCAATTCACTTGCTCTCGTCTTCAGTGTGAAAGTTGAAAAAGTTTGTCAAAGGTCTTTTCCTCCAATGCGAGTCGTACATGAATAAGGCTAGATTTAATGTAATTTCGTCTTCCAGGTTCATAATGTCCAGTTGAGAGTATAGGTTTGATGTTGGAGCGGAATAATCGGAAAATGTAATTACTCTTATAGCTTGCCGTTGCAACATCGAAGTCCTATTTAAGTTATTTTTGCTAGACATGCCTCGATCAACTCGGTCGGTTTTTAAAATAAAATTCCCTCAATGCGAGAAGGTATGTAAGTAATAAAACTTGTTGGCGAGTAAGGTGTTTCAGAATCCAGGTGTTTCCCCACCAAAGAAAAATAATCGTTAAGTGCGTTAGCAGTATTAAGGGGCTTCGTGATCAAGTTCTTGTCCTGGTCCAGTAACTTTGATGGGGCAAATCCATTCTTTTTGCTTACATTGCTTATTGATTTATTGCCGTTCCACGGTTGCTTAATATTGTTCTTATATTTCGCAGGAAATAGATATTATAGGAAGTAATTTTATATCTCCCTGTCGTGCTTACGACAGAATTTCGCTGCTTCTTGTATTTTGAGTAAGTTGACCCAACTATGTCTTTCGTAATCCACGGCTTTAGTTGAAGACTAACTTCTATTTTGGTTAATTTCCGAATGGGTGCCGTTATGTTATGGATATAGTTAATTTTATCTATAAAGATGCGAGTTAAGGTATCAAGGGTTACCTACCTCACCAAACAGGAGCTTCTAAATTAATACTAGAAAGTTCTTCAGTAAATTCGTTTTGGTTAAACGTTTTGTACGACCGACCATGCGTTGGCTTCCTTGTACTCGTCTTAGCTTGTTAGATTGTAACTAGTAAAGACAGCGAACTACGCGAAGCGATCAGAAATAGAGCAAGTTAGGTTACCACTTACTGTATCGTACTTGATGTTGGTAGTAAATATATTGTCTTTGAGCGTTTGTGACCGAATCGTTACTGTACTTGGCTCATGATAAGTGGCTGGAAATTATAACTTATAAAAGTCGGTTGTTAGGGTAGATGTATCTTAATTAAGCAAATTTATGTTAAAACCACCCATTATAGTAAACAATTTGTCCTATTGTTAGTTTATCAATAATTTTCAATAAGCACTCCTCTGAAAATTTAGCAAAATTCATCATAGGTAAAGTATGTCCGGGTATTTTATCAATTAATGTACGCACACTGAAACTAGGTAGAAGGGTCATATTTAAATGTGGTTGTTCCTCTAGGGCGCTGAGAGATCACATTTAAGATTCATCGTTGATAGTATTGAATGGAAGTTTCCTTTGAAGACAAGGCAGACATTTCCACCAGCAATTACGATTAAAGCACATAATTTTAATGTTAGCGCACTTAGCATGTGCCTAAGAGTTGCAGGAGGAGCAACAGATATGACGCAGATAATGAGGTATGAAGCGTTTACAGATTCTGCATTTAGGTTTATTAGTGAGTTTCTTTCTCGTTAAGCCCAGCGTGAGACACCATAATGATTGATGAAGTATAAAGTCGCGCAACAAAGATAGATGTAACCTCGTTTTTAATAAAATTGAGAGTGCAGAAACAGTACAAGCAAACGGATAACAGACAGCAGCAGGGGGTGAATAAGCACGTTAAGAATTCTCTGGACAACGACAGGTTACATAAACTAATTGACTAAGTCGCCCGGGAGGAGAAGATATATATAAAGACCAGGTAAGTACACCATAAATAGCAATATCTAGCTTAAAGGGAAGAATATCGGAAGGGCCATGTCAATATCTAGCAATACTAAAAAGCAATTGCTATTATCTGATCGTCCCTGTAGGATCGGAGATCTATAAACGTGTTGAGTATCCTGTTACCGATTGTTTTCCTCTCCCAACAGCCGCAGGATCTCCTCAAATGAGCGGACGTGGTGGAAAGCCGCTATTTAATTCAACGGGTCAGCCGGCAGTTGATGTCGGCAAACGCAAAGCAATTTCGTACACAATCGTTTTTCGGTGGTGTCCAGAGTGTTCGACCGATTAGCACAGATTATCTGTCGCTATCGCGGTGAACCAATTATGTGGGAGGAGCTATTAAGAAGCAGGCATCGGAGGACCCTGAATTATGCAAGAGGCGCGCAAGCCCATGGGTCCCTTCTAGCGCTGTTGGGGGGGGGGGTGAGGAGAGCATTGCCGATCTTCATGTAAGGTGTGTATTCTAACCTAGTCGTAGGCGTTCGCTTTTCTTCATGAGCTGATCGGTTAAAGTTTTTGTCACACGTTCACATTTTAAACTTCGAAACAAGAATAATTAGCTTCTCATGCTTCTCTATCCTTTCCATGCTTGTGTGGTTTTATGCAAACATTATAGGGCTGTGTTGTGGCGCCGGCACACTAAGAGTTATTTTCTGTATGCACTTGCGAATATAATTTATAAAAAAAAAACAGACCAAACTTGAGACCATGACCTTCTCTCCCCTCCCCCGCCAATACACACCCACCCTTTGAATCTGCTAGCCTTCGCCCGCTCGCGTAATCAAAACTATTCCGAGCTCATTTCCGTGAGCATTTAATTGGCGCAAAGAATAGGAGGCGATGCAGTCGAACACTCCGTACACTCAGTGTTTTTCAGCCAAGTGTCTGTTAAAGTTTAAGATTGCTCAGCCTACTCTTTTTCCTTGTTTTCATAAATTATCTCATACTTAATATTAAATCCAACATGCATTTCACTTGAAATATTGAGACATCGTGTACCAAGAACAAAGCAGTGTTTGATGCACCACCTCGAATCCGTGCAGTACCAAGTTGCCGTGATCGTATCTGGCTGCTGGCAAGGTACCAACAACAACAATAACAACAACAACAATAACAACAACAACAACAACAACAACAACAACAACACCACCAACAACAGCAACAACAACAATACCATAAACAATCTTTTCTCGCAATAGGAAGTACTTGCGATAGCATACATGAACTTATAAGTAGATAGAAAAATTGCATGGCTTAAAATAATTAGACTAAGTATACCACTACAATACATGTGCGGGAGGATACCAATCAATTAGTCAGTGCCTACTCTGGGGCTCGTAGCCTAAGGCGGTGTACGGGGGGGGGGCTTGTGTGTCGTATATGATTTGTGTAGTGCGAAGGCACTCCTAAAGTTCATATGACTTAAATGCCATTTCTTTATATTCTTCTTTGAGTTTTGTTGGAAAGTTTTGATGGATCAAGCTTGTAGTAGGTTAGTAAGGTATTCCACGATTTTGTGCACTGGAATTTTATTGGGGTTTTCCAAAGTTGGATGTTTTGACCATGGGTAAGGAAGCCAAGGAACCCATAGCATTCCATGTGCTATGGTCATATACGTTATTTAAAAAACTGATACGATTGTCAAGTACAGGAGCACGGTTCTTGGAGAATATGTCATGAACAAGAAGAGAGTTCTGTACAAATATATGGTCTGTTAACTTAAGTGAATTTAATTTTTTGAAGATTGGCTAGTAGGGTAGTGTTGTCAGAGAAGGTCATAGTGGGGGCGGCTTTCTTCTGAAGAAGAATCAATAACGAATCGAGAGAAATTGTACGAGGAGCTAGTCTGGGAAAGTCTGGCACTATGTAGATGGTACCGACGTCTCTCGAGCAATAATAAGATAAAGAACCTCGTGGAGCCTATCCGCGATTAACCGACACCACACTTAACGATTACTTTTATGACCTAGAAATCATAAATATCTTCACTTGCTCGGACAACAAGATAAAATGCTTGGAGCTGTAAGGCCTAGACCAAGAATACTGGGAATTCCCGTTTTCGAACTCGGAAATTCTCCCGAAACTTTCGCACCGATTCCTTATAATAAATTGAGAATTTCCGAAAATTCCATCCTTGTAAACGAAGAATCCCGAAAATTCCAAAAGTCTATCCTGCTAAGCCGCAAAAGCGATAGTTTGGCAAATATGTAATAGCGCTTTTTTCTTAGTTATATGACAGTTTGCTCAGTTTGCTTTTGAAAATTCCTTTATTGGCGGATGTTGAGAGTTAAAAAGCATTTTCATTAAATATAGGTCTTCTTCATAACATTTGCGCCTCTGAATCAATTTGCAAAGCCTTTAAAGTGACAGGCAATGTCAAGATTCCATGCAGAGGAGGGTAGTTATGGAACGGAATAGTCAGATAGGGCAAGTCTGCTTGCACAGGAAAACTTGTTGTAAGCGCTAAATGCGTCCTTGACATCAGCTGAGGACCAGGGAACCTGTAGGGCTCGCAAAGCATGCGCTGCCAACAGTGGCAACGATGTGTGCTTGTCGTTACAGTAACGCGTTTTATAAAAATGCTCGGCTCTACTAGCATCAGTCACAGTGTAAGTAATTAATAATGTCCGTCCCTGCGCAACATAAATTGACCCCTCCTCCTTCAGATCACTTAGATCCTTTGTAAGCCACGGCATTGCCTTGTACTGAGCGGTATCCTGGGATAGGCCATCAAGGCTGCCAGACACCAATCTGCCAGGCAACAACAGATTCAAAGCACTGTTGTCATTTAGTAATACTTGCATCAAGTTACCTTTGCCCGTACACGTTTTGCAGCATAATTGCAAGCTTCGATTTAAGGCTGTGCGGAAAAGATTAGAATTACTGTCAACGCGATACAACGCCACAAGATGGAATTTTCACACATTTCCTCACATAAAACAGACCTTGTGAAGCAGAAGAAAAGTGGTTGGAGTAAGCTTCTGCTTGAATGCTTAGCATCGAAAATTAAAAATTAAAGTTTTCCACTAATAACACCGTCATTTTAAGTCTCAATTTGTAGTTCAAATGCTAGAAAACACTAAGCATGTGGAAGTGTCAAAATATCTATGAGATGTAGAGCAAGGTCAAAGCATAACCAGACATTAAAATTTACCTGCCGATCTTGACAATAACAATCTCACCAGAGCATGCACAGATTGCAAGAATGTGGCGAAATGCTAACGCATGATATGATAATGTATGCATGTATTTGCTAATTCATGAATAAAATATACATACAGGAGAGTTTGACTACCCAGAAAGCTAGGATACTCCGCGCGATTCCGTAAAGTTTGTGTTCCAATCTGTGATGCGATAAATGAAAGAAACTCGGATATCATCGCTCGTGGCATGGAAAGGGCTGCTAGTATTTCTTAAATCGCCTATTTAAACGTCGAAAGGTATAGACAATTTGAGGAGGATTACTTCCCAAATTATTCCCAAAATTTACGAGCTCCATTGCCATAATTAATAGAAAATTCCTGAAAATTACCGCGAGAAATTCTCAAACTAACAGTGCTGTTAGCGGTTTTATTAATATATATATATATATATATATATATATGTATATATATATATATATATATATATATTATATAATAATATACATTAGTATATATATATATATATATATATATAATATAAATACACATTATGTAATATATATCCCGGTTAAGAGTTCCCGGGAATTTCCGCGGGAATTTTTGAGGCCGGTGAAACCCTGCTATATGCAGCGCTCCGACAGTGCAGTGATTCCGAAAGGATAGGCGATCTGGAACGTCGTTGCAACAAACATGTTTAATAACCCATGTGCATTTAGCATGTGGCCAACTTGAGCTAACTCAAGTTCGACTCTCTCCCCTTTTCAGTTCTTAATTGCGGCTACGATCTTTGGGGTAGCTGACAGAGGTGGGAAAAATATTCTGCAATGAACATTGGCATGGGATTTTCTAAAAGCATCACTGATTGGATTCTTGCAGCAGGACAAAAGACTATCAGTGTTTGCCTGGTTCATGCTTTCTCCTAGTTAGCCAACACTACGGCCGGAATACACTTAGGAGCGGAATGTGCAAAATCTTTAAGATGCCAGTTAACCGCAATTTCAGTGAGTCAATAAGTGCACTGCTCAGATTCAAAAGTTTATCAAGAGTGTCAGACCCGAATATAATTTTCACCAGACATACAATCATCATAGTGTTTGAGCATGCATGAAGATGTCGCTAGGGTACTAGCACTAATTGAGATCTTTGGTTACAGAGCATTGCTGGGAGAGGTATATGTCATTTGTGGAACATGCGTTGTTCTGAAAGGTTATGCATGGATAGTGTAGTGGGACCAAAGGTGTTAAGATGCCATTAAACCGTAATTAAGTTAATCAATTCCTTCCATGTTTTGTAGTGTATTAAAATGTTTCTTTCTTAGATTACAATTTCTCATTATGGTTGGACCTTTGGTGCATTTTTTTAGAAAATGTACCAGAAAAATACAAGACTTAAAAAAGACAATGATTTGTTTTGGTGTCTTTAGTCAGACTATTAACAAACTGTGTATTTATTGACTTTAAGAGAGAAGGAATCAGCAGTGGATTATAAATATCTTTGTGATATGAACTTATTATTGCAGACGATGTTCCTGTTTCTTACGTAGATTGTTTTATTGTTAATAGTATCTCTGATGTTTGCCTTCCTGTATGCCAGCAGTCATTAAACTTATCGGTTATATATTTTAGCTATGTTTAATGTTTTAGGATTTTTTTGGGCAGTGTCCATGCAAGGAAAATGTAAAGGGACGTGATTGCTCACAGTGCAAAGATGGCTATTATGATTTACGAGATGCTGATGTCAAGGGGTGCAAGTGTAAGATCAATTTAACACCTCATGCAGTGCTGTGCCAGCCAAATGAAGTTTTCATGGGTTTTCTTTTTGTTTTATGGCATCTATGCGTTTTTTTTTTATCCCATTGAATATTTATCTGCACTTAAGTAAAAGTTACCTAATGCCTGAATGCTTAGTATGAAACCATGCTTTTGCAATTATAATTGTTTGCTGTTTACTACGCATGACCAGTAAGAGGGGTATCCTGCTTACCAAATATGCATGTGTTGCACCTAAAATGATTATGTAACTCAAAAATTTTCATGGCTAATATTGGAACTATGCAAGAGCTTTTTATAATTTATCAAATTGCTGTCTGCTCATTCCAAACCAGTGTTGACTGCAGATAATTTTAATGCCAGTTTACTTAAAGATTGGAACCTAATTCCTTTGTTTTTGTATTAGTAAAGATTTCTGTTGTTGCTAGTGATTAGTGTAGTTCTTGCCTGTTTGCTATGAAACTATTGGTGTGTGCATATTTGCTAGTGTTTGTGTGTGTTTGTGTGTATTTGTGATTGTGTTAGTTTGTGGGTGTGTTTGTAGGTGCTTGTTTATGTAAAACGGTGTGTGCCATTGGCTTTAGGGTGTGATTGTGATATTGGTGGCTCTATCAGTCCATACATCTGCAACAAAGTTAGTGGCGTTTGTACATGCAGGCCACATATTTATGGCTCTCGTTGCAAGCTGTAAGTATCTTGATTAATGGGGCATGAGTTAGTTTTTGCTTTTCATAAAGGCAGGTGGTAGGGACGGTTTTTTCCTCGTCCTATTATGCTCTGCATTTGATGCTTTCTGCCAAGGAAAGAAGGCTCTCTGCAAGTGTGCTCAACTTATGTGCTGCTATGTATACGCAGTCAGTCAAGCTTCTGAATTTTAAGCGAGGCTTGATATCTAAGGATTTAAAGAGGGTACTTCTTGTTATTTAATAATGGATGGAAGGGCGCATATAACTAATATTGAATCTTTCAAGTATGGAACTCACTTTTTCTGCAGTCTTGAACTCTGAGGTATCTCTAGAACACCAGCTTGGATAAAGTCTACTAATGTATCAGTAGTATGAGCTTGAAACTATCGAATTCTTCCGGAGGGAGTGCATAGAGATACACTCTCATCTTGTTTAGTCTGTCCATTAGCATGTGCCTTGAAGATCCTGTGAGACACCATGGTATTTTGGATGTTATTTGAAGTTTCAAAGTTCCACTTTGTGATTTTTTTCTGGTTCTAAGAAATGCTCTGGAAAATAAGAGGAAATCTTTACTCTGTAAGACAATGATTTTGCTTTCGCATGTTTCACACCATCATAAACAGTTTTCGTGTTAGACATATTTCAACGAAATGGGTGTCAAGGGTGCAAAGCCCTAGTGTTGATAAAAGCTGTGTTTATTGACAATGTTCATTCGGCATCAGATGCGTGGAGTATGAGAACGATGTAGTACTCGTGTTATGATGTGGTCTAGTGGCACCTGGCACTAAAGTTGCATGTGCTTTCAATGATTCGCTAGTAGCTGGTTGTTTTTTTTTTGTGCTTTGTTTATATGCTTCTCCGGCGTATCCTCTAGCTTGATACTTTCGTTATGGATTAGACCGTTCATAGTTAAGGTACTAGGTTTTTCCTTTCATGTTAAAATCGAAGGTCAGTTACCCTTTTTTAATAGTGGAACGATCAGTTTTTTGAAACAAAACTTTTATTAGTTTGCATTTGCGTAAATCCTGAAGGGTGATAATTTACCCATGAGCTACAATGTGAACCTTGCTGAGAAGTCTGCAGTATCAATCGAGGCCTCCCGAAAATCTTCCTTTGTTGTTTAGTGTTCAAGATGGATACTACTACCCAGACTTGCATTATATTCGAGGGTTAGAGGTGTTCTTCTCACCTGATACTGTGACACTGTCTGCAACTTTGATCATTCCCCATGATGCCAACTATCGCCTCTTGCTGTACTACAGTTATACCGGAGAAGGTCTTGTCACACTTAATCTTTACATGCAGTTATTTGGAGCCTCTGAGTATCTGTTTGGTGATCAGCTTCCTTCTACAGAGCCGGACTTTTGCTTGGATACTTGCATAAGAGCATTCAGTTCTGGGCTGGTGACAGACTACTTTTTGCAGCGAGGTAGATATAGTGTGGAAATCGGTAGCTCATCATTTCCGGATCAGCTAATTATGGTTAGTTTACGTCTTTCCGTTGTTTTTTGCATATGGCAGGGTCCATATAAGCATAGGTAGCGCAATACGAGGATGTGTATACATGTTTTTTTGTCCCGACATAGCAGGGACGATTTATTCGTGGTTGTGTAACACCACATGATAAAAACGAAACTGACCAGAGCATCGGTGGATTGGAACAAAGGAACTAGTGCAGCGGGGCTTTTGTATTATCGACACATTCCCGAAAAGGTTCCGACGGCATCTAGTGGTTTAAATCACTACCACTACTCCCCAGCGGAGATCCTTTTGCTAGAAAAGTTCCCAAAATTTTTAAGCATGTTCGAAATGATTTACTTTAATACTTATCTTTACTTATCTATACTTCTTACTTTAATACTTACTATCTATATCTCTCAATTCATGCATAATCAAGTGTAGATGTGCCTGTTCGTGAAAGCATAGAGTATGCACATAGAATTTGGGCATGCATGCATCCTTGCAAACATATCAGTGATAGTTTACGGGACGTTATTCGCCTACACTTGCTCTCCACTTTCACCTGCTTGCAAGCGTTATTTGCCTGCATCATTCATTCGGATACGTCTTCGCATTACTTCCCTGCATCTGATGAGCGGGTTTGGAAATTGATGCCACATTCTTTGGCTTATGTTGCCTTGTTTAAAGCACCAGAGGAAGCATGAAGAGTGTCAGAAAAACTTATATTTGAGCAAATTCGTTCCTATTTCGAATTTCCGTTAAAGAGCGGCGAATCCTAAATGTTGCTCGCTACTTCTAGTTGTCGTACCATTGACGTAGGTTCGAGGTGTAAATCTCTCTTATCAAGTATCCGCGAAATAGTCAAATGGTGTATTAAATCCATTAGAGAAATCTTTCAGACATACTCCGTCCCTAATGCATAAAGCGAGAGTATGTTGAAATGTAATAGTTCTTATTTCTAGTTATACCGTTAAGGTTATTTTGCTCTTACTTTACGACTTAGATCTTTCTTCATTAGAAGGTTGCTTTCCTGCAGCTATTTGTATAAATTTAATCGTGTCCGCGAGTCTGCTCGTTCAGATTCAGGCATTTCCAGTGCAATTCAAGCACGAGAGAATTTTAATGCGGAATAAGGGTGCGTGGTCCTCATTGTGCTGTTTGACCGATGGCACGTAGAAAATTCGATGACACGGAGAAAATTTCGAAAGGAACCCATCGCCTGTGGCTGCAAAGATCTGCTGGTATTACCAATCTGGAGTAGCACCGCTATCACTTGATCCAAAGAGCGATGAGAGCTTTTGAAGTGGCGGCTCTGTAGCGATGCATACATTCATGCATACATACATCTTGAACTAATTATTACTACTAGTAATTCTTATACGGGCGCACTGGAACACCTTCTCAGCGTTCCCCTGTCTCCCGTTGCCCAAAGAAGACTCGCTTAGGGATTTTATTGTCAGACTTTTGGACCACGTGGCCAGCCCATCTGAATGCGCCTTCAGTATTAAGGCCCCAGGTGCCAGTCGTTACACACTTCGCCAGCCCAGCTGTACTAGGCACACCTTGTAAGAAAGAAGTCAGCACGACTGCTTTATACACTGCGATCTTCGTTTGCAGTGTTCGTGCTGTAAGCGTTTCTTCAGTCTTTCAAATCCATCGGCTCTTATGCAAGTCGAACAGTGATCAACAGTGTCGGTGTTCGAAAGGTGCTGTCAAGGTAGCAGAGTCTGTCGACTGACTTCATTTGAGTTGCCATCACGTTGGCGGTGGTGGGACACGGGATATGCTTCTGGTGCATAGTTTCGGTCTTCTTTAGGCTGATCGTCAACCAAACTGCTTGGATGTCACAAGAAAGCGGCTGAAAAGTAGCTGCACGGCGTTCAGCGAGTGCGCGACTAGTGCAGTCATCTGCGAACAGCAGCTTACGGACAATGTTCTTCACGAGCTCAGATTTTGCTTGTAGTCTCGTAAAATTGTAAACGTCTCCATCAGTACGATAGCTGATAGGTATTCCGTCGAGGCAGGTCTGGAAAACAACGCATAGCGCAAAAAAGTTGATTACAGCATTGGAGACATTACACATACCTGCTTTGGGCCGTTTGCGACGTGAAAGTTTTGCGAGCGTGCTCCATTTTCGATGCCCTGGCCCTCATGCCATCATGCCCTGGCCCTCATGGCCCTTAGTGAGCTGTATCCATAGGGCCAGGCTTTCTACTAAGTCGAACGATTTGGCGAGGTCTTCAATAACGCAGTACAGGTGCTGCTGTTGTTCGCACATTTTCCATGCAGCTGGCTCGCCGTAAATACCATGTCTATATAACTGCGTCCTGATCGGAAACCGCACTGACCTGCCGGCAAGATGCCGAGACGGTTGACATGATCGATAAGTCTGTTCAGGATTTTGCCGGGTATGGAAAGCAGAGAGATACCGCCGTGTTCATCGCATGTAGAGCGATCGCCTTGTCATTTGAAGATGAGAACAACGAATGCTTCCTTTAAGTCTTGTGGTAATGCATATCGATCGTTGCTTCCACATCTGATTAAACAGTTTTACGATCCTGTGTTTTAGCGTTACTTACATACATACATACGTACATACATACATACATACATACATACATACATACATACATACATACATACATACATACAT
>QQSS02177232.1:0-14807 GCA_003687565.2 Craspedacusta sowerbii
GAGTTCAAGAGAGAGTAAGAGTTCACGTTGGAGTACCAAGGTTTAGTTATCAAGTCGCAATAGTTCTATCTCGCAACAAACCGTAGTCGCACAATCTCTTATCACAAGATCTTCGACACAAGTTATGTCTTCACTAGAAAAACATCTGCATAATGCAAGCCCGCCAACAAAAAAAGAATCCTCAATAGCGCTATACGAAGAAGTTTTCTGTAACATATAGATCCGGGAGCTCATATACTCCCATAGGGCGTAACTTCTAGCTATAGACCTTTTAGGGATTAGCAGGTTTACTACCACTCATAGGTAGGAGTAGCAGTAGGTAATAAGCAGATCACAGCTAGAGTCAAGTGAGAAGAAGTTATCAAACTGGAGCAGATTTTTGGATTTCCTTCAGCAAGTAGGAGAAATAATAAGGTGAGACTTTTTAATGCTAGTGGCATGAAACTGGAGGAGTCGAAAAATGGGTGCGACAAATTCTCAATACGAGGCACCTTTCTGTGATGGGGAAATTTGAGCAGGAGATTATTCAAGTTACTGAGTGAGCTTCTACGTATGCGTTCAATTTTTCTGTTTGTTTTTATCATATATAGTTTACACGTGTCATGGGGACGAATCGCATAGTGACATCATCTTACTCAGTAGCTTCAGTATGTACAAATTTTGACTGCTCTTCGCGGTTTGATGATGGCTTTTTTTTTTAATGCGTTTTAACATGCACCCATAAAATGCGTATGGAACGCGTGCTTACATTGTTAGAATTCAAAAAAGACCACCTACTTGCTTAGTTTGACCTAAAATTGCTGTGTGAGGATTACACTCAGGAAGGTGACAGCCTCAATCCTCTTAGCCCAGAGCTCCTCGCAATAATAAAAGAGCCCCATTTGTGCTACAGCTTTACCATGATGGTTCTAATCAAGAGATGCTCTAAATTTCACTGCGTACCGAATAAGTGCGTCCACACGTTTCTAAGAATTGCTTAGATAACATGAGCTCAGATAAGTGACACCGTCAATCCTATTAGCTCCGAGCTAAAGGAGATGTCTCCTCCGACAAATGAATTTGTAACTATTCACGCGCTAATTCCAAACGACATTACAACTATGAAGTTGATCACGTATTGCTGTTGTTGTTGCTGTTGTTCTTGTTGTTGTTGTTGTTATTGTTGTGGTTGAAGTTTGGAAAAACACGCAACGAATCATTAAGTCATCTTCAGACTTTCTACGTGTTTAGTTTGGCTACAAATTTCGATGCAACGAATGCGAGTGTAGCTAAAATTCGAAACAGGCGGCCTGCTATCATAGCTTGCCTTTGAATTTCAGGGAGTATTAAATCTGTCCATAGGGTACTAAGAACTGCTTAGATTATACGAGCACAGGTAGGTGACACCGTCAATCCTATTAGCTCCGAGCTAAAGAGGATGTAACCTCCAACACATGCATTTGGAAATATATAAACTCCTATCCTAACTGCATTTCAACTATGGAGTAAGCATAGAATAAATACGTGTTACTGTTTTTGTTTTTCTTATGCATTTTATCTCCTAACGTCACACGTTTCTTTTTATAAGCTAATATATCTCCTACCTTTTAAGGTTTCCTGTAAGTCTGTTATTCTGGTCCTTTCTTTCTTTCTTTCACATTTATTTAAGGTAGAAGTAAGGTAGAATTTATTTAGGGTAGAATCACATTTATTTACATTTACATGTACATTTACATTTACATTTACAAACCACATTAATGTAGGGTAGAATCACATACATTTAGGGTAGAATAGAAAACTCCCTAAGGTTTCCTATAAGTCTGTTATTCTGGTCCTTTCTTTCTTTCTTTCACATTTATTTATGTTCGGTAATGAAAAAATTAACCTATCAAAATAAAAACCATACTCTAGCTTATAAGTACAAGAGCTAACTAAACCGAGAAAAATTAAAAAAGAAAAAAAAAACGTTCAATATCTGAATTTGTACTAGTCAAAAATATAGAAGATAGGCCCTACTTAAGTGAAAAAAACCGCTCAGTACTATTCGAAAAGTCTTCAAATATAAAACTTTTGCTCACACACATTACAAACACATTTGGAGCCATCCCAATTTTTTATATTTAACTTGGAAAGCCTTTTATTCGCACTTGACTTAATATGCTCTGGAAGTGCGTTCCAAACCCTTGGGACTCGAGTACTTACACTGCGTGAACCATAAGTAACTTGGTTTGGTTTCGGCACGGCAAGGTTTAGGGGATATCTGGGCGAATGCCTGTTTTTGGCATTAAGAAAATTTCTTTCATATACACTGGGATCATATTGTTGATCGTTTTAAGACTTCTAAGCATAAGGTGCGTAGCCGTCGAACTTCCATTGTACATTTATGGGAGATTGTAAATAGGTGATCGTATGTGGCTAAGTCATTGTTGCATACGAAGCGAATGGCTCGTTCTTGAAGTTCTTCAATTTTGGATAAGGGCGCTGCTGAGGAAACTGCCTAACTAAGAGGCAGTAGTTAAAATTTCAATAGATAGTAGTAGTAGTAGTAGCAGCAGTAGTAGTAGTAGTAATAGTAGTAGTAGTACTAGTAGTAGCAGCATTGACACGCTTATTCAGCTAGTGTGCGCCCTGCTACACATATCGACTTACCAGCACGCATGCGTGACTTCGCACAAGATACAGAGCTGATTGGTTGCCTCGTTGCGAATCCAGCCAACCGCGATCATTTCGCTGCCGACTTTACCTATTATTCCGTTTGCCGCACTTCGCGGTTCTACGAGATTATCAACGAAACTCAACTGTAGTGCAGACGAACAGGAGGAGCGTGGTCACACTCTCCAAGTTGGTATTTATCAGAAATTTAAGAGCTTGCACTCGTACATTTGTTTTGAACAGGCTCTGACACCAAAAGTGTTCACCTGTATCGCAACTGATTGGGTTTGTTTGTAAACAAATTACGACGAGATAAATGACCTTTAGGTTAGCTAAGGCTAGGAATCCATATTTGCTTACGTCGGTCAGCTTTTTCAGGGAAATACGAAAAAAAACGAAGAACTACTCTCCGGCCAAGTTCAAATGTAAGATCAGATGTGTGATGTTGATCTCGCAAAAAGTAGAAAACAATTTACTCAGTGCAGCAAGTAAACTATCAAAATCTGCCTCTAAAGTCATCACACGACATCCGAAGTAAAACTCCGCCATTTTCACCCCCCCCCCTTGTAAGAAATGCACATATATATATAAATACACATATTATAACAGAAGGAACAACCCGCGGCAAATTAGGAAAAGAACGCGGGATCCACGCTCTTCCGCATCCAGAGACAACAGGGCATCCACGCTTAGCCAAAGTCCATGCATCGAATTCGAATCAAGCGTATCTATTAAAAAAATTCGAAAAAAAAAACTAAATTTCAAAATATCTTTTAACCATTAGACCACAATTGACTTTGTCTCCAGGCTTTTAGCAACGGCGTGCGAACTTTTTTTTACCAAAACGGAAGAGCCACGCCGTAACAAGCATAAGACCAGCTCTATGAATAAAGCATCCGTGGTCACACAAACCGCGCTCCTACTGAAGCCCTGCAGTTAACCCAAGCAAACCTAGTGTCGGCCCACAGGCTCGTTCCTACGCGCACGGCCGGCTCGAAAACGGAGGATTGGGCCCACATCACAACCGTTACCTTCACCTACGCTGCTGTTCATAAAATATTAGTCAAAAAAATTTATCAAGGATACTCTGACTGACTTCAGCCTCGACCACAGTTTTAAGTTAAAATGTACATAAATGCGTATTTTATACAATAACGGTAAAGACTAGAGTGAGGTCCGTCTATGACCGAGCCCAGCTCTAAAAAGGTGAATATAAAAATAAGAAATACTTATATCGGCCATTCTTTAAATACAAAAATTTAAATACAGCATAAGCCACACGATACGGTCAATGGGTTGGCAGGAGATTCAAAACGCCCAGACCTCAAGCCCATACTTAGCAAGGCCAGGCTGCAGGTGGTAACACAGGTAGCTAAGACTTCTAAGAGCATAGAAAACCATATCGTAAATATCGTAATGACGCGAGCGCATAATTAGCAGGACCAAGACTCGGAGGTGTCTAAGACTTCTCTAAGAGCACAGAAAACCATTATCAAAATATCATAAGGGCTCGATAATGTAACTCTGGAACGACGGTATGATGTCGTAAGTGTCTAGAATAGAAGCTAGTGACTGACTGACCTTGCGCTTTTTAGAAATAGTCCGGCATTTCATTTCGTTTAGAGTCTGCATGCGTACGGCTTCCACGGGTGTTATGCGAAGCTCAGCGTCTCCTTGGCAACAAACGCGCACTTCCCTCCGTACAGTAGGCTTGTCTCCAACTGATTGCACGTGGTCTCTCGTGTGATTGCCAACCTCGTTTTGGGTCACCACATCAGCCGCTTGCACCCCGCAAGAGTCAGAATGCAGGTTTGACTTGCAGGCAGAGTCATTGTCGGCGATGGCTAACGCAGTTAAGACCGAGCCCACGTCCGGAAGTTCATCTGGGCGAATGCCAGAATGCCCCGACTCACCCGGACCTGCTTTAAGATGTTGCCCGCAACGGCAATCGGCAGATGAAGGTTGCCGGTTGCCGTGAAAAATCTCGCCATTCACGCAGATGTCGCCGGCACAACCGTCGACGTGCTCCTCGGGTACAGACGTAACAGCAAACTCGTCGGGCATGTTGCATTCCGGTACAACTTCACTAATCGCATCACAACCAACCGATGTCTGGACAGGCTTTAAGCTATCGCGCAGGCGAACATTGTTGTTTTCCAAATCCTGGGTTGCTTTGCCTTTTTCCGACGCTCTCTTACCTCTGTCGTGAGACTTCTTTCTGCGCGGCCTCGCATCGCGGTCCTGGCTCGGCTTGCCGGCATTTTTAAAAAAGTCCGAGTCGAACTTTCGCTTTAGGATTTCCGCCGGCATGTCGTCATCCGGCGCTTTGGCTTGAATCACAGGCGTAATGCTGAAGCGACCGTGGGTTCTTTGCACGCGGGTTTCGTCCGTGGCCGCGGGTTGCGTTCGAGCGAGCAATGCCGACGCGGCCATTCGTCTGCGATGACGCAGGAAGTCCCAGTACTTCTTAGGTTCAAGATCCTCAGCTTGACTATCCAGATCGTGTGGAGCGTCCGACAGCTCCGTCCCCTGGTGGACCGTCTGCAGGTAGTCCGTCTCCGAGTTCCTGGTCAGCTCCGACTCGGATCTATAGAACGGTCTTGCGGGCAAGAAGAGCAACGGCTTTCTCGGTGTCTGGGTCGGAGCCCCGACGTGTTCTTCGTTCTCCTGCAAATCATTCAGTAGACGGCGCGACTTTCTGCGCAGACTCCCTTGAAGCGACTTGCTTTTCGCGCTTCGTGTTCGACTTCGAATCGGGAAGCGAATGTTTGGCATCGATTTCACCTTCCCCGTCCGCGTCTTGTTCTTCAAACTCGGCACCAGCTCGATAAGCGCAGTCGATTCGGAGAAGCTCCTGAGCTTGCTCGGATTGTAGGCTGTACCCCGACCGTCGTCTACCGTAAACATGTCGTCGTTTTCCGAATCGATAACGTCGTACTCCGACTCGCGAAAACAGTCGTCGCTGTCGGGGTCGGAAAAATTCAGCGACATTCGCACGCTGAGTTTCGGTCGTGCCTGCAGAATCTCCGTGGCCCGATCTAACGAGAACTGCGAGCTCGAGGTCGAAAGTCCCGATCCTGCCATTGTAAACAAATCGCTATCAACGTCATCGTCCGCTCCACCGGCACCGGCGTCAACTTCATCGTCGGCGTCGTAATACGCCGAAAAATACTCTGCCTCGTTGCCCGACACGGAATTCTTACGGCTACCCGGGGTCCTCAAAATGGCAGCGTCCTGAATGTGCCGCGTGGAGCTTACGTCAGCTGGCAGGGAGTATTGCGATGCAGATCGACAATGCGATCGTTTGGCACTAGACTGAGGCCCCAGCACCACCTGGTCGTCCAGAGCCGAATGCACGTCCAGAGCCGCCTGGGCGTCCAGAACGGACTGCCGGTCTTTGAACTGTAGGCTATTCGAGGCCTCTAAAACTTTGTCCAGATCTGCAGGCATGGACTTGAAGTAAGTCCACAGTTGCCCAGGAGGCAATCGCATTGTCGGATGACGAACTACAGAAGAAAATGAGAGCTTGTATAGACCTTGCACTTTCTTTTCACAGCCACGCCCAACGCTTGGGCAACGCAAAATGTTCTCGTTTTCAAGTTTTAAAAAGAGATAGGGAAAAAACACTATCGCGAATTCGCCAAAAACAAACGCGTTTCCTGCAACACACACGCACACAACCGTATACAACCCATCACACCAGGCACTACACAAATGTGAACGCACACACACACACACACACACACACACACACACACACACACACACACACACACACACACACACAGAAAACGAATGCAAGTTTTTTTCCGATTCTTCGTTACGATGGAAATCCCATATAGCACAAGTCTAAAAAAAAAATTAAACAAAGCTGTTGGAATACTATCGAAAGTCCGGCACTTAGTTGGTATTAAAACACTTAGAAACATTTACTTTAGTTTTTGTCAAAGCCACCTGTCGTACGGATGCCTTGTTTGGGGTTTCGCCGACGGACAAGATCTTAATCTCTTGGCTAGCATACAAAAACGAGCCTTTCGAGTTATAAATTGTTCTTACTTCCGCGAACCAACAACAGCCTTTGGCAGTACTATTTCCGTTGCAAGAAAAACGAAGACTTACAAGAAATGTACAGTACAATTCTCAACTCGCGAATGGCACGGACGGTGGCGTACGGGAATAGCACTACGAGATCTGTCGGCCCTCACTTGCTTAACGATCAGCTCAACATGAACATAAACCTCAAAATCAGCAAAACACAGTTCAAGCAACATGTAAATACTTTTCTTGCTGCCAAATATTAACCGACATCACAGTAAATGATATTCTTGCTATCGTTTTGTGAGTGTTTGTTAATCATTACTATGAAAACAGCGTACCCTCAAGTACGTGGATCTAAAACTTTCCATTCTACGCTAATTTTATATGAATACGGATGCTATTCGCACGAGTTAATCTTCATTTGTTTATAATACGCTTAGCAAGAAAGTCTGCGCGAGCTACTCAATTCCGATTAGAATTGCTACGAGGAGCTCCCCCTCCCTTTGAGACGTTTGTAATTTTCTGTTACTTTGCTGATGTGTCTGATCTTCATTGGTAAAAATAAATTGAATCTAGAATCTTGACAAGGAAACACCCATGCGCACACAAACGCGCTACAACAATATCGAATATTCTTTATTCGTACTTTCAATCGATCTCCCTCCTTTAAAAGATACAGGGTATGCGGCGGTGGAGATTGATTTAAGTGATTTGATTGCAAATAATTAGCGATGCCTCAGATGTGTCATCCACAGAGGAAAAGCAAATTAATTTTTATCCGATTTCCAATCCCAACGGGTCTCAATTTTTTGCTCGGCGGAGGTAGCTTCAAAAACAGAAGGGGCACCCCCTCCCCGCGTTTGGTAACCAACCACTTCGGCGACAGGTCACCATCA
Organism: Craspedacusta sowerbii; assembly: GCA_003687565.2. Lineage (NCBI taxonomy): Eukaryota > Metazoa > Cnidaria > Hydrozoa > Limnomedusae > Olindiidae > Craspedacusta > Craspedacusta sowerbii. Next base: position 7,566 of record QQSS02177232.1, read on the forward strand.
TTACACCAAAATCAGTGAGGATTCCCAGTCAGATACGACTTTAGAATTTCCAACAGTCCCACAGTTGCATAAGCGCTTACAACAAAATCTTACGTTAAGTCACGGATACACCCACAAAAACAACACGACAAAGACACAGACAAAGACAGCGACAGCCACACACACATACACATACACACACACACAAAGAGTTCTAAACCAGAATTCTTCATTGCGCTGGAAACCCATATAAGAGTTCTAAACCAGAAAAATAAAACGTAATGAAGGACTTACTGAATTCGGTCATGGAGCTTGCCGTGCTATTGCTGTAGCCACTGTCCCAATCGATGGCAACCTCGGCTTGCTTGTCGATCAAAGATGAGCTCCTGATCAGACCGCGAGCCTTTCCACCGTCGCACAACACGGATGCCTCCAGACGATCCGCGGTATCCTGGTCGGTACGATGACCAGCCAGACGAAGACTGATCTCAACGATCGACAACGTCGACTGTAGAAAGAGGTGCAACCCCACGTCGGACAGAAACTCGTTGTTAGACAGCGTCCTAGAACACAACTTTCTACTTGTACGCACAGATAAATCTCCCGGCTACACACTAAGCCGTAAGTATAACTAACAGACGCCGCTGCTGGCAACTCAAACGCACGATATTTTTTTTAATGTTCTGTTTGTTGGCATGTTAATCGGTGTTTGCCAAACCTCATATCAGCCGGACAGTCAAGTATCTTCCAGTCCTCGTCAAAGTGGCAGCGCGGCATTATACAATCCACGAGCGATTAGCTCTGAGGTAATAGCGCATTTAAAGGGGTACTTAATAAAAAAAATCCTTTGTCTTTGAATCTATCGAGGCCACTCACAAATATCGAATTAGCACAGAGTGTCATTGTGAATAGGTTGGACTGTTCTGCATCACTGGCCCCAAGGAGATTTTGTGTCCCCGCAACTATCTCTCCCCGGATCTAAGTTTAATCGGGGTTCTTCACGGATGGGCGATACATGGAGCCGTACATCAGACGACTTTTTCTTACAACGCACTCAAAAACGCAGAAGCACCTGTTGCAGGACCAAAATAAGCCTAACATTTGTGCTCGGAGCATTAACTACAGCTCAACCAAAATGACGGGAACCCGTCAATTTCTTTCTGTAAGAGTAAACGAACACACTGGACAAAAAACAGCAATAACAATAGCAAAATTTGACAACGACAACCAATTTGGCCGTTGGGAACTTGGTAGACAAACACGACAAGATTGACGTGCTGAAGACGGCAAGATTCAATACTCAAGATTTATTTTCATAGGTAACACAATATCAAACAAAATTACAACGTTCTACATGAGGGGAACTCGATATAAAAAGCAGATCGGATTTCAGGAGCAACCTCCACACTTTATGCACGAAGTTACAAGCTGTGAATTTTGTAATAGTCATGTAAACGAAATATACGAATATCACGCGTATGAATTCCACTTCTTAGGTATTCGAGAAAATACAAAAACACACAACAAGAGATTGACACAATCAAATTGAACTTCTTTATAAAGTGGATCCGGAAACTCTACCAAAGAAAAGTTCAGCTGTTAGGCGACCCAAGGCAGCGCTTAGGAAGTCGTTCATATATGAATCGCACATTATGAGTTCGTCGGTCAGCCGACGAAACGCTAGGGTTAACAGCTGCTCTCACTAAGATCTGTGTACTCGCCACTGGGGAAAAAGCGTGTTCAGCAGAATATAGGTGATTAAGTCAGGTAAATGACGAAAAAGATTTCAAAACTCCACAGTTTTCCAGGCAGCAAAATCGTTACTTGCTTTAGATCAAGGGTCTACAGAATCTACGCTGCAGGACAACCGAGAGTTGAATTTCGGTCCGCATTTCCGATTAGCTATGCTACGAAGAGCCCTCCCACCCATTTAGCCATGACATTGCACTTACGCATGTATTCATGTACGCGTTATGCTTGCTTATGTATGTACGCTATATTTTGCCTAGTAGGAAAAGATTTTGTTCTTGTTCTTGTTCGTGTTCAGCCGTCACTCGTACAAGCCGGTTTCTCATTCAGGAACGTCTGCCTTCGTTGGCTTCGCATAATTACCAGGAATGTCTCGTCGGTGAGATAACGGATTGGCTAGCAACCGTAATTATGAATAGTGACGTCAATCGTGCGGCAAAAATGACCATGACCTAATTTTGCCAATTTAGCTTAGGAGTCCAAGCGTCACATGCAACGTGGTTGAAACGAGGCAAATTGCCTGGAAAGGTAAATTTTCGTTCCCATTTTTAGTTAAATCCGACCATTTGATTCGTACAATCTAGGTCAATACAGCTGCGGCAACAACGGCGAATTACAGCATAAGCAATTAAAAATACGCCTGAAATTTAAAAAAAAAAGAACAAAATAACAACAATAACAATGAACGAGCTTGCATACTCGGGCACTTTTGCCGTAAGTACCGCCAGACTTGAAAGAGCGAAGAGCAGCTTCTATTGCCCCTCACGAAGAACTGCGAGCCCCATGCTTCAGCGACCAAGGGATTGCTTTGAGAGTGTAAACAAGTCAGCAGAGGCTATATTCCTACTCAAATTCGTTATTATATTCACGCTCTCAAGCCGCTAAGCGACTGTCGCAAATGACGTCACTCTCCACCTGTGGCCACCGGCGAAGTCAAAAATCAACGTCACTAAAACCTTTACGTCACTATGTCATACGACGACGAACCAAATCACGCATGGGGGTTTGCGCACAACAAATTGAACGAAATTTTAGGCAAGCAAACTTTGCATTGATGCTTGACTGCAGAAAGGAGAGCGGTGCAAAGGGGTACAAGGCTAAGAGTGGGCTCCACAGGCTCCACATACATGGCTGCAGTCATCGACATGCTTAAGAACTACTTACTGCTCTAGAAATTTTCGTAGTCCAGCCTGGCGATGCTTCAGAAATTGTCGCTTGAATCTTCCGAAAAATCGCTTGGGCGGTAGCTCTGGTAAACAACTAGATGCAACCAGAAACCATCATGACCAGAAACCATTATGAACGCTCAGAAACCAGTAGGAACGCTCAAAAACCATTCGAAACACTCGGAAACCATTCAAAACATTCAGAAACCATTCGAAACGCTCATAAACCATTCGAAACGCTCACAAACCATTCGAAGCGCTCAGAAACCGTTCGAAGCGCCCAGAAACCATTCGAAACGCTCAGAAACCCGTAAACACAAGCAGAAAACATTGGCCTTGCTTTGAGCGAAGTAGCGTCTGCTAAAAACAACAGGAGTACCCAACGAGCAAATCACATACAGTAGCGCGATAACAAGTCGCATATACCTAAAAATTAGGGGCGATTTTAAAAAACGTGCTACCCGCGCTTCTTTAAGGTGTTCTGCGTGCAGCCGGGCCATTACCGCGGGTTTTGGATTTGAATGGGGGAAATATATCGCGTCGCTCAAAAATGCGATCCGCATGCTTCCGTGAACGACTGTCACGCTCTTGACAATTACGCACAAAACGTCGCGAGCGCAAATATTTGCTCATCAGACCCCCGCGGCGTGCCAGTGCTGAACTTAACGGTGACACTATGACGTTTACACAGCAGTGACGACATGCGCGGAGGAATTTTAGGTAGGTTTACCGACAAGCGAGAGGGGTTGTTTTCGACACACCAAATAAAAGGCTAAATTGCCGACAGACGAAGAACACCAGTAGCCAGTAAATTCCTTGAATAACCCAAAGGATGCAGGCGACACGGTCATTGGCGAATACGTCATTAGCAACTGCTTACTTTGCGACAAAGTAGTCCAAGTGAAGGAGACGTTTCCGAAGCCATTGGAAGTCCGAGTAGCGACGCCGAACACTCGATTCTTTGCAAGCAAACGCAATGCTGTTCGTCTACGAGGAAGAAAATTCTCACAGCGATTACAGAGATACCTCTACCCGACGTGGCGCCAATCCAAGTTTTGAACAGAGCCAGAAAGACCGAAATGAAATAACAAACGCTCGCTTGAAATGACACAAATAAACTGATAGAGAACAGAGAAAATAGTATATATAATACTAATGATGATGATGCTGATGACGAAGATGAAGATAATAATAATAACAATAATAATAATAAGAACAACAACAATTACAATAGCCATATTATCATAATCACAACTGCAATAATTATAATAATCCTCACACAATAAAATATAACAAATAATAAACAGCAGGAGAGCATGGCTGCCAAGCAACCACGGACATGCATGGGGTATCGGGTACACTATGAATGAAAATGGCTGAGACAGCCCTCGAAATCACCCGGGGGGGGGTAGCAATTAATTATGCGCCAAAATATTAGCAGCTATGACTGTGCTATCCCGTGTAGTCGGAGCACAAAAGGTACCTTCTTGTCAGGCGTCTAATGACGTAACCCCACGGCAAAACAAACTTCGGCATCCAAGTGCGGTGTGGCGTGGCGACAGAACAAGGTCAAAAGGGTACAAGATTTTCACAGACGACAACAAAGATACTCACTGAGAATCGATGTTCGCAAAACCGATTCACACTGCTGAACATGGCAACCGCCAGCGCTTTAAGGGATCTGTTCCACAGATATATTTAGACGCCGCAAAGCCATCCCCCATCAACTTGTAATCACTGCAAAGCTACAGGTTCAGGCATCAGGTCACATTTAGCGCTAAGATTTCACTACTTGATCAGGTCTTGGGCGAAGCCATGACGGAACTAGGAGTCCGAGAACACAGCACAGAAGCAGGGTGGAAAGAAGCCCGATCAAGAGGTTCAAATTTCCATTCAAAAATAAAGTGCACCTTTTTCGGAGAAGCGTGAGCAGAAGACATATGCCAGGAGCGCCGCTGATCAATAGCAGATTTTGATTTGATGCCAGGGACCTGGGGCCTATTTTTCAGGGTTGTATATATCATGCCTTATACAAGGCTTGAGCCCACAATTTAATTCATAAACTACCACTAGGTATGGATGTCGCAACCAGGAGTCTCCAAGGGCGGTGGTTGGGCAAGCGATCCTCTCGTTATTAACACTAATTTTCCTTTACCCTGCATAGCTACACTGACACTTTACACTACATTTCCATTATTTCTTATTTCCAGCAGACAAGTCTGCTGTGCTGTTTAACACATCACTTCCTTTAACTGCTGTTGAGACTCGCACCAGAGTAAGAGTCTGTAGGCCTGGCGTAAAGTTGATGTGACTTAGGCTGTTGTCATAAATCGATCGAAAGGTCGATAGTTCTTTTTAAATATGTTTATATATTTACTATGCACGCAACTGGAGCCTACCGCGTACCGTTAGAAATGAATAAAAATCAATTCTAGCTAATTATATCGAACTATCACTCTGTTCGCATTCAATATGCCACGACATAAAGAAATCGGAGAATCAAGTATCGCGGTATGTGACAGGGTAGTAAGCAGGTCGTGACAAATTTTTGTGGCTATACTGCTTGGCGAAACTGCTAAGAAGACGTTATCTGCCCAGTACGCTAGGAAGGTCTTCACGAAGAGTGTCTCCTGGTAACAGGGGACAGTGGGATGTCACTTCCACGATCGTTCGAGTACAAACTAGTCGTCTCAGCCTCCCTTTGAGGGCACGTATCGAGCTCTTAGCTCCTCGAGAGACTCAACCAATATCCGACGACTAGCTTTCATTCGCTGTCACTGGAGATCGATGAACTGCGCGTGAATGATCATGATGACTCTTTGTGAAAAAATACGTGTCGCAACGCACGCAGCACGCTAAAAAAAAAACTGGCAACACACCAAACCATGGACGTACCAGAATAACAATTTCGTAGTCGGTGTACAGAGCCTTTTCGCGACTGATGTGCGTCCTCGGATTTCGAACATCAACGTGCAAGTATGTCTGCAAGACAAAAACAACGCCCTGGATGAAGTCCAAGATAAAACTATCACGCACCAGGAATATTTTCTTAAGCGAGAATGTTTTGCTTCGCAGCTTTTAGACATTTTATATACTTGCACATAAATAATTATCATATCTGCATAATTATCTTTCATGCTTGAAAACCGGCCAAAACATCGCTCTGGCAATAGCGAAAAGTTCGGTAGAAAATGTTTTAGCATCGCGGCCTGATATCGCCCCCGATATTGCAAACTCTTTCAACAACTCTTGTAACTCAAAGTAACAAAATACTTGGTCGCTTTATGAGATTTTGTACTTCACAAGATAAAACAGGTTCCACGGTACCATTTATCTTGTTCTTTCTCCGGAGAGGGATATTAAGTTGCTTACACTTCACAGGATTTCAGAGGAAGGAAACGCAGCATTGGCTATTTTTCATTGCGTGCAAACAAAAGATTCAACATCTCCGATCTCATGTTGGTTATGGCGAACAAAACGATTCTTATTAATATAAAACTCTTTCTTGCGACAATCCAGTTTATTTTAGATACAAAGAGGTTCTCATCTTCTATGTTTAACCAAGCTTGGGTCAACAAGCGGCGTTTCGATTAAGCTTGCTAAGCTTGCATGTCCAGCGTGGAGTTGCAGTTTCTTTGTTTCTTTGCTCGCCACGCGGTGGTCTCCGTGTTCATGAGGTTGTAGTTTTTGTTTTCGGTTTAAAAAATGATGGTAGACTTTCTTTCGTTAGGTGCATGGATGGTGCTTCGTATTTTAATTTCTTGCTGACGCTTTACCGCGGATATTGTAATAGTGTAAACGTGTAAAACAACAACAAAAATAGACAAAAAACGACTCTCGCAAGGATCTGGCAGTCATAATAGGAATCGATAGACCCCCGTCAAAGGTCACATCGATATGCAACCTGGTTTAAGCACTCATTCCGTACAAACGCTAAGGAAAACAAGCGCTCAACACAAGAGCCACACCATGGAACAACAACAACAACAATAAAAACAGTAGCAATCACAACAACAGCATGAACAACAACACATCAACTAAAACAACATGAAGAAAAACAACTGCAGCAAAATTACGAAGGTCAACAAGCTCATGTAGAAAACAGCATCAACGACGATATACATACTTTCATGGGCGCAATATTGAATGACATGCCAGCCGATAGAAGGCTTAAATTTGGTTATTTCAAAGCATGGTGGATAGGTTTAAATACGAACAAATATTTAGAGGAGTAGAGTTTAAATATGGACCGCCTGCGTCTCCACTTGATTTGCTTGTATGTATGTATGTATGTATGTATGTATGTATGTATGTATGTATGTATGTATGTATGTATGTATGTATGTAT